>VYZX01016156.1:55618-76711 GCA_013401335.1 Brachypteracias leptosomus | reverse complement strand
TCTGGTTTCACTCTGGTTATGTGAGGAAACTGTCCTCCAAAATATGCACTTTAGTCTTGTTTAGCCTAATGTCAAGTCATTGACCACTACTCATGCAGCGCGTAAGTATTTATCTCTGGGGCAAAGGTCACTCCCAGTGTTGGGAATTGGGGTTTGGTAAAAGCACGTTTCCTTTTTTTATGTTCTCTTATTGAAGTAAATCAGACAACTTACAGCCTATGTGAGGAGGTGAGTGTACATGTAACTTATTTTACACTGACAAACAGACAGACTAGCAGATTCCTGAATGCTAGTAACTTGCTTGTTTCCTATGAAGCAAGGTGGTTGATCCGTGTAATTTCTAATTACAAGAGTCAAGTAATAGGAGAGAAGTGGCAGAGAAACAATGACCCTACTACCTCTATGCATGGGGGAAAAGGAAAGGTTTATGACTCAAATTCAACAGAAATGGGTGGAATATTTTTATGTCTTGAATGTTCCAATATGTTGAAGACCTGGGCAACTTGCACAGTTTTGGTGTAACGGAAATGAAGGGAAAATAGAATTTTACCTAGAAGAGAAGTACTGTTCCAAAAGAAGAATTGCTACTGCCCAGTTTTTGTTCTNACTTTTTTTTTTTTTTAATTGTAGCCTAGCAAAGACCCTGTGGATTCCTAAGAGGCACCTTGCTTCTAGTGCTCCAGATGCATTTGTCCATGAAATTCACAGACTTTCCCATCTCTTTAATGTTCTTCATAATTATGTTTGCCTGATTCGTAGACTATTTCTACTATTTCTCAGCTTCTTTTACCTTTTCACTCAAATTTTCCCTACCAAGGAAATTTATCTGAGTATGCTACCAAAAGAATGGAGACCTTCAGAGAGGTGCTCTTTCAAGAATCTCTCTTCAAACATTTTTGCATCCCACACACATTCAAGAAAATAGTAACTTCTAAAATACCTTGTATCTTGGTCAAGAACAAGCCCTGCCTTCCAGAAATGAAGATCTACACAAGCCCTCTATTTGCATAAGCAAGTGCAAGGGCAGCTTTTTGCACAGATTTTTCCATTCAGTCCTGCCAAGCAATTCAGCATTGCCATGGCCCAGAGGGATCTACGTAGGAACTTTTGTGTCATCAGGTCTTTCACATCTATAAGCATTTCCATGCAGAAAAAGGCTGAGATGCACTGTTGGAGTAGACTGGAGAAGTTTCATCTCTCAGTGCTTATATACTGTTTCTTTTGAAGAGACAGACAGCTTCCAGGACTAACATTCCAAGAAGTTTTCAATATTTACTTTTATTTAAATTTTAGTTAAAGGGAACTGGGGAAAAACAGGTAAATCGGCTAGAAAGGAGGCAAATTGGAAAATTACACTTCATGACTGTTTAAAATTAGCTGAGTTTATCTTGAAATCCAGTGTACATAGTATGTGTGTATATGTATGTGTGTGTGCACACATATGTGTGCAAATATGTATGTACAAATACATAGAAGTCCTCAGGAGTTTGTACAGTATTTTTACATTGTCTATCAAGGCTGTTTTTCTCTTCCTCTATTTAAGCTGTTTCCTAAGTTCATGAATCCAAGGCATCCTCAGAAGTATCTGCATATGAACTTGGACTGAGTCCTAAGGGAGACTTGCGTGGCATTTGCACACCCTGTTGACATTTAGAACAAAAGTCAAGCCCTGAAAACATAACAAAATTATGGGTTAGCTCTCTTTTCAGTGCTTGCATAAATTAGCAATACTATCGTCCTTGTCATTTAGCATTATGGCTGCAGCAGTGTAGATACTCATATTAACAGCACTGACCCAATGGCCATTGCACCTGAAGAATGGGGAATGGATTTCACAACAGGCTGCAGTGACTTTGCTTTGGAAATTGTAGCAGAGCTGCAGCAGCTACTATGCATTATAGACCTGACAAACAGAAATCACTGGTAGTGGAGAGAAAGAAAAGCTACTGGACTGTTTTTCTGTGTAGGAGCACACATTTCATTTTATTAGTGACTAAAAATCAGTGCTGAAGTTCTAGGCCTGTAGTAGATGAAGAATGTAGTCTTCTAACAATCTTGACTTTGATATAATACTTAATATTGATCAGACTGGTTGTAGTGGCCAAAGAGAGCTTGGCCAAGGCCACCTGCTTTCTTGACAGCATCCTTTCCTTCTTGAATTGTCTTACTGAATTCAATGTGGGTAATCTGGCAAGCTTTGAAAGCATTCTAGCTTACACAGGGAGCCTGAGATTTTCAGCATCCTTAGTTTAAAAATGTGCTTCTGAAAGAGCTTGGCTCCAGCCCCTTTAGCTGTCCAAATTATATTTATAGTCACACTTGGCATCTACCTGACACAGATCTCAAGGCAGTTTTACAAATCATTGCTCTCCCCAGTTTACAAAGAAGTTAAGAAGACTTGAGCACACAGTTGCTCAGCAGTTGTCCAAATTCCTGATCTGAAGAGTTATGTTCTGAACCTCAGTTTCCTTGCAATGTTAGAAACTATATAGTCTGAAATAAAACTAAACAAAGCTATCTTGATTCCATCTGAACTAGACTGTGGTAGGTCTAAATTTAAAAAAAAAAAAAAAGGTATAAATATAAATGCAAGCTACTGATCCCATGTTTAGAAAGTCAGTAAGGACATTTTAATGCTATATATAAAGTGTATGTATAGCATTAAGGAGATGAGTGTATTTTATCTCCTGTCAATGCATAAAGCTGTCTGAGCATAATAATAATTCTCAGCTGGGCCTACCTCTGCATAGATTGCTTACAAATCACTGCAAACATTTGTACAGAGCAAAGCACAAGACACAGATGAATAGAAAAAAAGCTGCAGGGAAAGCTCAGTCCTGAGCAGAGACACCTCTGGAGAAGCCCCTACTCATCTTGCCCTGTAAAGTCAAAGTCCACAAGAATGGTGAAGTCACAATTAACTCCATAACATATATTGCAGTTTGTAGGTTTGACAGAGCTTTACAAAGCTGATGGTCAAATGCTGCACCTCTTCTGAACACACTCTTCTCCTGTGAATGGGAAAACTTTTGGTATTAAATATTTCAGCAGAATTGTCATTCTTTCAAGCAGAGAACATCAAAGGACTGTGAAAGGTTGGGAAAGTATGTATTATTTAACTGTTCTGGATGAGGGAAACTGAAGCTTGGAAATGCCATGTCTAAGGACTAGATACTTCACTGTGTCATCCTCTGTTCAGACCCCTGTGAACATTGTGGCTCATCTTGGGGGAGAAAGAGGTCGTGGAGGCTACAGCACCACTCTGACTGTGCATTATCATGCACAGATCAGAATAGTTTTCACTTGTTGGTAAACATATGCTTTATTATTTTTTATTTCACTTTTACAAAAAACATAGGGTCTTTTTTTTTTCAATTTTCTTTTTGAATGAACTTAAGGAAGGAATAGCATGTTTGGAAACAAAATTAAGGTCAGTGTTTCCTCCCTAGCAGCCTCCTGACCTTGTTCTTTCTCCAGCAGGATGATGGACTGGTTGTAGCTCTGCCAAATATCTCTGTCCTCAGCCAAATGTGACAATCCCTGGGAAGCTCCTGGTCCAGTTGTTGCTTTGCCTCAGGTCTCTCCCTCCATCACTGTCCCTGCTCACATTCACCCCGTTGCAGGCAGTCACTCTAATGACAGGGAAGGCGATTTTCTTTTTATTCCCTTTGTAAGGGAAATCACCATTGAACTGTATTCCCTTTCTGGTTTTATTTATGTGTCTGTTATCTTTCCTGTTCAAGGGAGAGTAGTAATGACCGGGAATGCTTGGAAAATAGGATGGAAACCATTTTGAAGATTAGTTAGAGAGACTTAAACGTTGGTATCGTTTCTAGTATCATACCCTAACTTCAGGGACATTCATTGACAGATTAATGCATACAGTGGAAATAATCAGGGATATCAGACATGGACCAAATGCTATCACAAATAAAGCAGCTGTACTGTGATCAGTATGCTCTATCATTTAGTTATCTTACCTTGCTTGAAATAAGAAAATCAGAATTTCTTTATCAGGAAGAAGGAAGAAAGAAGAAAATCTGTTGTTTCCTATTTATTCAGAGTATTCATCGAATCATAGAATGGCTTAGGTTGGAAGGGACCTCAAAGACCATCTAGTTCCAATTCCCCTGCCATGGCAGGGACACCTATCACTCGACCAGGTTGCTCAAGGCCTCATCCAACCTGGCCTTGAACACCCCCATGGACGGAGCATCCACAACTTCTCTGGGCAACCTGTTCCAGCTTCTCACCACCCTCAGAGTGTAGAATTTCCTTCTAATAGTCATTTTAATATACATCTTAAAATATTCTTTTCACAGAGTTGCCTAGATTGGAAAAGACCTTTAAGATCATTGAGTCCAATCATTAACCTGACACTAACAGGTCCTCAAATAAATCATATCCCTAAGTACTACGTTTATATGTCTTTTAAATACCTCCAGGTTAAATATCAGTCCAGATGGGGACTCCACCACTGCCCTGGGCAACTTGTTCCAATGCCTGATAACCCTTTCAGTAAAGAAATATCTAACCTAAATTTCCCTTGGAACAACTTGTGACCATTTTCTATTTTCCTATCACTTGTTACTTGATGAACAGACCGATCCCCTCCTCTCTACAACCTCCTTTCAGGCAGCTGTAGAGAGTGAGAAGGTCTCCCCTGAGATCAGTGTGTGATCTAGAGGAGCACACACCCATCCAGGCCAGGGCACCAGTTTTATAACGAGAATGCTGTGGAGAACAATATCAAAGGCTTTACTGAAGTCCAGGTAAACAACATTCACAGCCTTTCCCCATCCACCAAGCAGGTCACTTTATCATAAAAGGAGATCAGGTTCATTAAACAGGACCTGCCCTTCATGAACCCCCCACTTTATTCTTCTCCTTCTCCTTCTCCTTCTCCTTCTCCTTCTTATTTATTTATTTTTTAAAAAAATATGAATTAAGAAGTGCCTATGAAGGTTGTTATAAATTTGACACAAGAAATGGAAGCCACGTCTTCCACTCTTCCCATGAGCTATAAATCTATTCCAAAGGCATGAATGGCCACTGCAGACTAACCCTTTTCTGTAATTTGTTTGGCTTCGATGCAGTTGTAAATGAGATAATTTTTTTTTCATTATTTTTCATTATTTTCAAATGTGAGTTTATAACCCATATTTTCTGTTTTGCACAACTGCCATTATGCGATTTCTTGAAACTCAGGGGCAAGGCATTTAATGGGAGAGACATTGTTAAGACAGACCATCACCTTCTTTCCCTAATTTTTCCACTTCCATTCAATAGCTTTTCTACAACACCTCCTGTCTGTGTCATAGATCCTCAGGAGGAATTCTGCCTTAATATCTAGGAATATCTTGATATATCATAATTTTAGTCTCTTTCAGCTGTCTTCTTCCATCATCATAACAAGATGAGCTATTGGCTTAGCCCTCTAATCTCTGCAGAAATGTTAAATGTGGACATAGCCTAAGATGCCTTGGGCTGACCTCAGCTGGATCACTTTTTGTATGTCCTGAGGATGTCATTTTGGTTTTTATCACATGGCTGTCTTGATACTTGTACTTGGGAGAAGAACACTTTGAC
Organism: Brachypteracias leptosomus; assembly: GCA_013401335.1. Taxonomy (NCBI): domain Eukaryota; kingdom Metazoa; phylum Chordata; class Aves; order Coraciiformes; family Brachypteraciidae; genus Brachypteracias; species Brachypteracias leptosomus. The sequence goes on along the minus strand of VYZX01016156.1, from coordinate 71,122 downwards.
TTCTGATCTTCTAAGCTACAGCAACTTAGTAAAGCATAGCAGGAGAAGATTCATAGATAGAAGGAGTTTATTCTGGAGACATGACAGTGTTTTGGTGCACTGCTTTGAGCTAGCTCTATTCTAGTCCCATAGAGTAAATGCTCATTAGTGACTGGAACATGACAAGTAGACTTCCAAAGCCCATCTTTCCCTTCACTTTTACCTGAAAGGGATCAAATTTGCTCCAGGACAACTCTGAGATGAAAACCAAACAACAGCAAGTGGAACCATCAACAGATTTGCCTCCATAACTTCCTCCTGATGCAAAGCAAAATGCCAATATAGATGTCTACACATGAGGCACAGAAAACTTGTTTCCTTTGTATTTCCAGCTTTATTGGGCTGTTTACTTAGCAAAGAATCTGGTCAGCTTCATGTCTCTTGTTTGCAACAAGTATCTTGGCTACTTTGGATCAATGTCCTAATTTGGTTTGTGAGGCAAATGCCACCCCTATCCCCTCCAGAATATATAAATAGGCAGTGACATGATGGAATCTCCCCGTATTTCCTCACTCCCTATTTTTCATACAAAAAGGGTATTTGGTGATGGTTTACTCAAGCTGGATTTACAACTGAAGCACAAAGCAAGTTTTGTTTCACTGTGGTGTGGGTAAATGTGGCAGAGGAGACAGCATGGGTGAGTAGTCTAAAGCCACAGGGATTGCAGGAGGGCTAGGGAGAATATACACCCTTTGCAAAATCAGGTTATCTGAGGAAACTGGTAAGTAAACAAGAAAGGCTTGTGCATAAAACATATACTTGACTTTTTTTTTTTTTCAATTTCTAATGGATAATACCTTCGTAATAAATGTAGAGTTTTCCTCTTCAACTGTGTATCATCTTGTGGAACATGCTTCTGTCTCCCTGCAATGGCTCTCTGGCTCTTAAAAAAAATCTTTATAGGGTTTAGTGCATTGATGGTAAAGTGCAACCAGATTACAGCTCCTCTTACAGGAATGCTCATGAGAGGGTGATGACAAGGATGATATCAACAGAATGGCAGAGTACCAGGAGGTCACCCAAGGGAGATGCAGAGGCTACTAGCAGCTCTTGAGTCTCCAGGAATTTCCCATGACCTGTACTTTTAAAGCCTGTGGCCGTCAGTGGACTTGCAAGGGTGGTGGTCCAGTTGGGTCTGGTCCCACAAGGCCAACGGACAAAGTCATGAGTATTTTTCTAAGGGGAAGGGTAACACCTTAAACATCAGGAAATGTTCTGCATACTTGATTGAGAGAGAAAAAAATAATCAATTTCCATCTGGGCTATACATTTCTACAACCTATAGCTGGCCGTGGTCATAAAACCACTGAGGTTTAGAGTCTATAAATAAGGGATAGGTGGGGAAACCTATCAGTTAAACAGTATCACACTAGGTACTTTAATGCCTGAAGATGATGCAAGAGAGGAACAGGGAAGATGGCTTGCAGACAGTTTCTTCTTCTCTTCAGTATTTTCTTCTGCCCCCCACATTCCTTTGATCTACAATCTTGCAGAAGCCCCTAAACAAGCTTGATGGGTGCATGGTTATATGGATGTCAATATACTAAAAAACCCCAAAGCACTCCCTGACTGGTGCCAGAAAAAATGTTGGTGGCAGGGGGCGATGTGCGTGGCCGTGCAAAGCTATGAGCAATCAGACAGTTCATTCTTCTTTTAAGAAGTGTTACATGTCCAGACTGTGATATTCTGGCTCCTTTTGAAACGTGTCAGCTTAAACAATCTCTGCAGCACACATCCCTCCACTCTAGCCCTATTTTTCCCTCGTGCTGTAAGAGCCGTTCTCTTCCACCCCGCCGTCAGCACCAAGATTTTTATATAAATGGAAGTTACCGCAATGATTTGCAGCCGCTTGATTATCGCTGCTGTGCTGGATGATAGGGGTTGAAGCTTTTTTGGTACCTATGGAAATATGCTGGGATGAAGGGAGGCAGGTAACAGTCTGGGCTGCCTCCAGCAGAGGGAAGTGGTACCCGCGCGCTTCCCAGCGTGCTCCGTCCTGCCGCTGTGCAGAGCAGCCGGGAAAAATGTCAGGTCTTGTGTCTGCAGAGCTGAAATTTCCCCCTGCCAACACAAACATCTAATTTAATCCTCTTTGTTTCCTTGCCACCGTGGTCTTACCCTCCATTTCCCCCCGAACAAGAAATGAGATGTCTTCAAGCTAACTCACACACATCCCCCCATACAAAAAGATTTGTGTAGATGTCGGATTTCAAGTCCCAGAGTAAGTGCTGGGAAACACAGGTGCTCCAAAAGCAGTTCTGATTTGAAGTGTAAGTTTAAAAATTGTATTCCAGAGGCTGCTTTAAACTGGGGTTGTGTTTTCTCTGAAACTCATCAGTGGGGGTGACAGACGAACACCCTTGAAGGGTCTTAGGCTTGTACAGGTAGTCCCAGAACTGCCTACTAGTGAATTCATTTGCAGATGCACACTCATATTCCTGCACACTTACACACAGCTGGAAGCTGCTCAGACACACAGTTGTGGGGTTTTTTCCTTTCCTTTTCCTTGTCACACTCACATCTTTCTGTCCCTTTTGGGTGTACACAAACACACACACACATGCCTACACCAACTGAACAAAAATGCACTCACGTCTCACATGGAAGAAATCCTTCAACCACTTCTCCTTGACAGTTATACACTTTTAAAATATATTTGACTCTTCCCTTGGCTTCTCTGCCTTCAGAAAGAGTATAAGCCTGCTGGAGATTAATTTATGGAGAAGATAATGTCCTTAACCTACACTTCCCTGAACTGCCTTAATACTGTTTGCAAAGCAACCAGATGACTTTGTCTCTCCCTCACCTCATCTAGAGCCTCAGGGAGGCAAGTTTTGCCTCAAGCTTTCAACCTTTTGATGCACGGATTTTCCACGCTGAGCTACAGTAGGTGGGTAACAAGAAGATCCTATTAAAGTGAAATCAAGTAGCAAAAGGATTGTCAGCTCAACAAATCAGAAACATATAAGACCTATCCTTCCTTCACTGCATTCCTTCCTGCTCACTACAAGAAAGAAGGAAAAAAAAAAAGGTGGTGAAGGGGGAGAAAAGAACAACAGAGAGCAATAGCAGCACTGGCAATGTCTTGATTTTATATGTAGGAAATTAATCGCTGCTGCTAAAGACACAGCCTCTTTAACGAAGAGGCTGCTGCAATATCATCGCAACAACTAGCAACCCACATGTTTGATTACAACAGGTTGAGCCAGTGCACGCTCCCCTGTGCCACACTCAGAAAAAATAAATCAAATGTCTATACCTGAGGCTCCTTCATTTCCTACACAGAGATCTCCTTTAATGCAGGCTTTTCACGGTACCTTTCTTTTCAAGAAGGGGCTGGTGATGGCTTATTTACCTACTTACCTGTCCTTGAGCTATGTGGCTTTTATTTGAATAAATTAAACCGGCTGTTTCAAGTGATGCTTTTAGCCTCTTGAGTCTGGATTTAATTCTCAAAAGAGTTTTTGCTTAAAACCTGTTTTTCAAGTTTTCAACCAAGTATCGACAGTCTGCAGGATGCAATTCTCTTAAAGGATCTTGGTGCCTATGGGTAAGAAAAAATACCATCCTATCTGGCTACTTTGCCTGCTTTTAGGTTTCATATATATTAATGATAGACTTAAAATGGAATAAGGACTTGCTAAAACAAGGGAACTTGTGTTTTTCTGTTAAGTTGCTTTGTTTGCTTGCCGTGTGTGACTAAGGGACCAGATTTTCAGCTGCTGGGAGTTGCTTTAAATCCACTGCTAGCAGATATGTTTATTTTTTAATGCTGTAATAGCACTTTTAATATTCCTGAGTGGGTACATACACTTGCTTTACTTTATGTGACTGATTCTGTCTTCTGTAACATTGGTGGTAAATACTTGAAAAACTCTTAGAGTGAAGAAGTTTGATTTTAGTATCTAAAGCAGAGGTAAATCTCAATTTTTGTTTTTGCCAAGGTGGGGTGTTTCTAATTTATTTTCCAGGATCTTGGCAGCAGCAAAATTTCAGGGGCCAAATGCTCATTTATGTAAATTGACTTATCTCTGAAGCAAGAAATTCTATAGGTCATCAGAAGAGCTGGCTATTGTTATGGACACAGGCTGATATTTTTTTCCCTTGGATGCTTAGGATAAAAAAAAACAGTGTGAAAAAGAAAAACATGCCCTAAAAATATGTGCAAGAAGATGTCTCTTCTTTTTAATACAGTGTAGGAAGTTTTAAAGGTGTTGATCCAGGCATATAAAACATAACAAGAATTAAATCTGGCATGCTGCTATAGTGAACTGTTTTTTTCTCTGTAGTTTAGTGGTGTTTGTTGTTTTTTTTTTCTCCATGCTATGCATTATCACTATATTCAAGCATATTGTGTTTTTACATATGCACATACATTTGGAGGGAGGAGAGAGGAAAGCATAAGGATCATAGAGAGCAAAATAACAGAGGTCCCTTTCGTTGCTGGAGTTGTCATGCATTCATCAGGACCAGGGTGCAATAGATGCCATCAGAGCTCTCAGTGATGCTCAGTAAAGAAATACAGAGAAATATCTAAGCTCAGGACAGAAGTACAAAAAAAAAATCAAAGCTCAGGCCCTGCTTTGGAAATGTTGGCTCACCATTTACTGCTGTGAGTAGCTAGAGCTCATCGTACACCATGCTGGGCTCTTCAGCGACTGCAAAATGGTCCGTGACTAGAGATATGCATGCTTCATCCCAAATAAATTTGGGATAGTTCTGTTGCAGGCAAGAAATCAGAAACTGGACCTAAATACAATAGCTATTATTAATATTATCATTATCATCACTGTTATTATCTCTATGTAAACAAAATACCACATACCATGACGAAACTGCTGCTTTTATCTCTCTTTGTAATGCCCTAAATCCTGTAATCTAATTGTTACACATCCTTGCTCAAAAGAAAGGCTCAAATATTAGCTTAAGGTTGTAATAGCAATTAGCACTGCAGAAGCTTAAGCTATCTGTGTAGATCACAGGGTTTGCTTACCACATAGTTTATCGGTAGGTTAGCTTGGGCACCTTATCATCTGACACTGGAAATCCTGAATTCAGCTGATTTTTTAGGTGTCTGTCCTGAATGTTTATGCTTTATGTTTTATGCTACAAGTGAACATGCATTAAACACAGAAGGGGAATGTAAGGAGTAAAATGGGGGGGGGAATGGGGAAAACCAAGTGTTTTGGGGGTGGAATGGTATTAAATAATGCCAAAATGTATTTGAAAGAGGAGTGGCAGGAAGATATGCCTAGCTGATGATAGGACCAAGACAGAAGTAAGATTTCATTCTCCACTGTTGGACCACGGGTAGTAATTCTCTCCAAAACACCATGCCTGCCATCTGAACGCAGAGCTGAGCAGAGCAGCCCTGCTGCCACTTACACCAGGGAAATTCCCACAACAGAGGTTTGGAGACTGGATGCTCTGGCTTTGACATCATGGCAAATTTACTGCATGCCTTTACTAAGAGTGTTTTAAATTGAACTTTTCAAATGTAACTCAGTTTGCCTTCTGGTGTCTTCGTTTATTTGCCAAGGAGAGGGAATAATCAGGCTTCTTCCATAGGTTGTTCTCTGCTGATGTCCTGGTTTTCTGCTCTTCCTTTAACCTCTCTCTATTAGTAACCATCTGAAACAAGGTATATGATTACAAGGACCTTTACTTTTAATCAGAGTGGTTGTTCTTAGGCTCTACAGATAAAAGAGAAGGAAAGTCCTGACTGGAGAAACTAAGTCCAACCCTGTCCTCCAGCACAGGAGGAACAACTAAGTCATTCCATTAGCCATTTAAATCACAGATCCATCCCTTCCTCACAAAATTATACCCTCCATCCTTTCTTTGCTTCTCCACTTCAATAACATCATTTTCTCTCTGATCTCAGCTCTTGGCATGACTTAATTTCCATTTTTTGTCTACCTTTGTACATACATATTCCCTCTACAAACGTCTCCTCTCCTGCTCTGCTGGCTGGCCAAATGTGTTGTGTGAAGATCCAAGAAGTTACTAACAGGTAGCTGAGCTGGCCAGTTTGCACGTGCTGACTGGCCAGCTGGTAGCTCGAGCCAAGCAATTAGCTAACAAGTCTATACCTCTGCCTTTCCCTCAAACGAGCTGTGCTTTGTCGTTGTCTCCCATACCACTGATTTTCATAAAACATGTGGGGTATTTATATCTTATAAGACTTTGCCCCTCTAGAGAACAGAGTGAAATTAGCCACCAGGTTCAGAATATATTGCTGGGTGCAGGACTGACAGATGGGGAGCCAGATGGACAGACAACACTCCTATAAAAGCCTATTTCCTTAGAAAAAGAGGCCGTCGGGTCTAAGTACTAGTAGTATGGGGTTATAGGATGGGGAAATATGACCCCCATTAACAGATGTCATGTGTCAGGCACTTCTGCAGAGAGATGTAGAGGAAAAGTAAGTGAAGTGCCTTTTTTTGTTTTGAAGGTGTGAGTTTAAGTCCTGTTCTGTGTTTGGTAGATTCACGGCAGACTGGGGTAACTACTCATTCAAAAGGGAAAGGGAAAGGAAGGCAGATTTGTCACTAACTCCATTACTCTTTTGTGTATTGTCATTTAAAAGCCTTCATGTGGCTTTTCTTAATCCGACCCAATAGGCTCATGAAACCTTTTCTGATGGTTTTCTTTACCCAGCCCAATAGGATAAATTAAATAGCATATTAAGACTCTAGTCTCTCATCCTATAAATGTCTGAACCCATCCTCTGACCCACTTGCACTCTGGAAATGGCTGGATCAGGCATGATCAAGCCTAACAGGCAATATGGCCTATATCTGAGGATTTTAAACAAGAAAAAAAAACCTGGGTTTAAATCTACTGTCTTCTGAATCTTAACTGAAACATTTAAACGTCACTTTCCAAAGCTGTAGTCACTAAATGTGCAAATGCTACAGCAAAAATTTAACCTCTGCAACCTCTCTCTGGGGTTTAGTAGTAGTGGTGTACAGTAGTAGTTCAGTTTTGGGACTGTTTGGTCCCTGCTCGACTCATGATTGAGTAACAATCTATAACATCAAGCACTTACTTTATTTAGCGTCTTAGATACAGACGGTAATATTTGTAGCATCCCTCCTTTGTAGCAACCTCTGGCCCCTAGTGAGCTGGCGTCTGAGGTGAGGAGTGTAAAGGAAGTGAAAGGTTCCATAATTGGGAGGATTATCATGTCCAGAGCTGATAAGAGAGCAAAATCTACCTCTAGTAGTTATCAGATTCCCCCCAGGAAAGCAGAGGGAAACCCTTGGTTGAGCCCAATTTCCTGCTTGAAGAACTGTTGATCATCAGGGACACTGAATTGTCCTCACTGCTGTGTTTATCTGAAGCCTGGATGCTTGTTTGTAGACTCTGACTGCAGGGCAGGGCAGTCTTGATACAGAGAGACTAAAAAGTTTTAGAAAGTAATGTTACTCACTGCATTTTTGAAAGAAATGATGCTACTTACAATTTTATTTAAATTTGTAGGATAGCTGTGAAACTATCTCATGCTCTTGATGATATGTATAAAGTCATCACAGCTAAGGGTAAGCACAGATGTTGCTGGGGCATTTCAGCCCCAGAAATAAGCACAGATGTTGCTGGGGCATTTCAGACAACTTTCACTCCATATTTTCCAGTAATCCAATGCACTTTCAGTATCAAAAGCTTTGTAATCATCTTTCTTTCTTTTCTTTTCACTGCAAAAGTTCCTCTTAAAAAACCATCAGGTCCAACCTTCAAAAATATTCACTGACTTGTGAGGGTTGTTTTCATATCTCTGAGATCGAAGTTACTGTAGAAAACTTACTTATGTAGGATGGCAATCCAAATAATCTTATCTGAAAGTATATAAAGGTCATATCAAAATTTCATTGGAGCTCCATCCTAGGAAAAAGAAGTTGCTTGCTTATGAAATTCTGTTATAAATGAATTTTGCATCTGGTCCTGCAAATGTACATGATTGTTTCTTTGTGACCCTTTACAATGAGTAAAGAAAAGAGATGTGAGTAGATATGTGCAGGGTTAGATCTGTTGCTTTTTACATTTTTTTTCCCCCCTATGGCATTTTAATGATAAAAGACCAATTTCTGCCCTTGATTAACCTCCAGCAACCCCACTGATTTCCTTGTTCATTCCAAATTGTAATGAATGACTTTACACACTGGAGCCCTTTTATTCTTTCTCTTCCAGATTGAGTGTCTCAGCCCAGACAATGGGCTCTTGCCTACATGAGTGTTCGACTGGAATGAAACCACTGACTTTATCACACATGCTCCGTCGTGACTGAGAGCTGAAGTTGGTCTGTGATATACAAACTTTAATGGAGTGTTAGCCAGGGAAGAACATGCAGGTAAGCACCATTTTTTAACTCCTTAGCACAGTTTGTGTTTGTACCAGCCCTGACTCATGATTTATATACATAGGGCATGTATTAAATATCGCTGTACTTGCACTACATGTATCTATTTGAGATAATTATGGCTATTGTAGTACTGGTGGGATTTATAGTCTTTAATGCATTTATCCTCACAACATCTGATAAAGTGAGGAAGTAGTTTTATCTGTATATTACATAGAGGAAACTGAAGCCTAGATCATTTTTTGCTACACCAGGGAACTGGACCTGGATTCTCCAAGTTGAAAGCTAGCACTCAGCCTGTTGGTCTGTCTTGATATAAGCAGTACAAATAGGCACAGAGAATAGTGCTTATTGTAAATTGAGGATGCTGAACTATTTGGTCGTGATACAGCAGACATGATAAATTGTTTAGTGTTAAGTAAAGTGTTTGGGAATTTTCACATAGCTATGGAGAGGCTACACTATTATTAATGATGCACAAGGCATATATTTCAGCTTATTCTTCCATATCCATATTGAGTCTGAAGTGCAAACAATAATACAAACTAGATTTTGCCAGTAAACTAACACAATTTATCTGGAGGACAGAGCAGAAAGTGGGAGTAGAGCCCAATCGCTCCCTGTTCGCATGCGGTGGAGTGTCTGCTGATAGAGGTGGTCCAGGCAGGGGACTGAGGAAAAGTTGATGCTATTTACTTGTCTAGTGAGGATTCATGGAGACAGGCTCTTGGTTGAGCCCTAAGAGATTAAAAAGTGATGAAAATGTGTATCAGAGGCAGTAATCGTACTCAGATCTGCTGTGTTGTTACCACAAGCTCACCTTTTCTTTCTGTACTCATACAATAATGTGCTTACTTTGCCATCTCAAAGGTCAATGATTGGTTCAATGCATGGAAAGGAGATGCCTGAAGTGAAGGTGTTGGGGAAGTGGGAGCTTTATTCTGCTGTCTCAGAGGTCATTCTTTAAAGGGAAAACGAGGTGTCTCCTGTTCAGACCTGTTGTTTTAGCAGGACCAGAGATGTCTATGAGTTAAATAACTGGCTTTTCTTTTCCCAAGAGCATCTAGCATATGAATGGGACTATTCATATGAATTTTGCTATTGCATAAGCATAAATCTAGGGTGAATCATTTAAAGTTAGTCAAGATAGGTGGCCTTATTGGAGAATAAGGAAATATTACACAGTTGCTTAAAACAACAGATCTCATCAGAAAAGGTCTCCTTCCACAGTGAAATTATGGCTTGAATAGTGAGGATTGGTCTTCCAAGTTTATTTTATTTCAGATATTGTTTGATATGCAATTTAACAGCAATTGCCATTCACACAGTTATTCTAAATAGATTCTTATATGTCTTTACTACCTTGTTAGCCAGATTTCTATATCAAAACCTTAACATTTTATTGTTGTTAAAAATACAAAGTCATCTATTCCATCCATTTTGTACAGTGAGGTGAGCAAATTTGGATGTGAAGTCACAGTGTGGTAATAGGGTAATTATTGTTTGAAGGTTCTTCTAATATACTTATGGCCAGTTGTATTCAAGATATATTATATTACAGTTGTTCATGACCATTTTATCATGTGCTGTGGATTAAGAAATATTTTATCCTCTCCCATGGATTAAAAAAAACCCATGCTTTAAATTTTCAGAGAGGAAAATATGTCTATGAAAAGTTGTAATTTGATCTTTTGGGCAATTTATACTCTTCTTGACATGATCTGCACCTTCTTGATGCACATCTTCTTTCTCCTTCATAAGACATCAATGGAATTTCCGGAGACAAAAGGGTCCTCATTCTATTTCATTAGAATGAATGAACCCGATTTGAACCATTTGAAGTTGGCCACATATGGTGTACGCAGCATATTTGCACAATACTAGAGCACTTAGTTGAAGAACAAGTGTCTTCTACAAAAGCGTCCCCTGAAACGCTTTCTGTAGTTTAAAAAAAAAAAAAAAGTCACATTTACAGAGTTAAAATATAAATAATTCATAGGGAAAAAGAAAATAATAGGCTTAGGGAGGGAGAATGGAGACCTATACACTTACAGGACCTTCCATCTAATTGCCTATAAATAATCGTCTTGTACATATTACCCACAGCAGAGCACGGTCTCTGACAGTGTTATAAGCCTGGATGTCAGCTGCAGAGCTCAGCTGCTGTTTGTAAATGGTCTTAACTGTGCTCTTGATTTTTCTGTGCTTACTGTATATGGTTTTGTTTTATTGGCACTGTACTGTAAGCATATTCTGCACTATGCAAATATAAGAGCTGAGAAGCATATGGGCCGAATCCTGCAACACTCACTCAGGCAAATGTCCAATTCACTTGATAGGAACTTTTCCTGAGTAAGCAGTAGGAGCAGACTCTCAGCTCCATCATATGCCTCTCAGGTATGACAACAGATACTGATACTTTGCAAACAAGGAAAGGAAGGGTATAAGATCCCCTACTGTGGGTAGATACTCAGCTGTGTCCTCCTTAAGCCCTGAGATCCACTGAGATGCTACAAAAGGCACAGTCAAGATAGAATGACCCTCTCCAGCCCTTAGCATCCAGCTAAAAATCAGTTAAAAAAAGAAAAGGCCCTTATAAGTGATAATACCTCTCTGTCCCCACTCTGGAGTCCCCCTCATGATGCCAGCAGTGGAGATGTCTCTCTCAGTCAATGCAGACTAAGTTAAGTTGCAGACATCCTTGGAATGAGGAGGAAGAGGAGGGAAATCCTGCTTTTTATAAAGAGCCCCTGTGATTTCTGCTCCACCGACCCGTTCAAGAGCTTTGGCAGAGAGACATAACGTAACCCCGAGCTGGACTTCGGGATTCAACTCTGCATCTAGCTCTGCTTCAACAGTGCCACCCATCATACAGGAATGAGATTTCAACCCTCAGTTGTGCAGGTGGCTAAAAGCTCCTGATCTCTGTGGTCCATTCTAGAGGAATGTTGTGGGACATGTTGTGGACTTCAAGCCTCAGTCCTACAAAAGCTCACATATGTGCTTAACTTCTTGCCTAACTCCAGTTCTGTCTACACTGCCCATGACAGCCTGATAGATATCAGAGAAGCTGGATTTCTTCAATCTAGCTACCATGGGAACCAGTGCAGCAATGCTACTGTAGTACAGACTTCAGCAGGAGCCCAACAGGGACCCTGGCTACAAGCTTGGGGCTGCTGAAGTGAGCTGAAGACTGAGCTGCATGTTTTCAGTGCTAATGTCATCCCTAATAGCTAGACTAATGGTAGCAGTGGTACCCATACCCTCCTTTGTCCTGCAGCCATATCCTTTCAGCAGTGCCTGATTGGAAACTTAAGCTGCAGCCCTTACTCACATGCCTCATCCTCATCCTCATGCACCTTTAAACTAAAATGATTAATTCAGATAGAGGCTTAAAGGTCAAACCCTCCAGACCTGGTTTTGCAAACCCTTTTGTACTTGGTTTTTCCTCTTGTCAAAAAAAAAAAAAAAAGCTATTCTCATCAGGAAATGTTGGCAAAAAGGGCTTAATTACAGAAATCGTTTTACTCCCTATGGAGAAAGCATGAAGAATGGCATATTTCCACATTTGAATTGCACATTCATCAAGAAAAGAGTGATTTCCCCTTAAGAATGTTCTGGAGGAGTAGAAAAGAGCATTGAACCCTGGGGTGTGTATTATTTTATAGTCTCTGAAAGGCAAATGGTTTCACTTCCATTGATTAAAATATATGAGTTTTTCCCTCTGGATTACTCTCCTGGAAGTAGAAAAAAAAAATATCTTTAGCAGTGGCTGTCAACTAGTGCAGCACCTCTTGGCAAAGGGCTTACCTAACCAACCAAAGCCACTTCTGCTGCTGAACTTCTTTTGCAAGACACCTTTGACCACAGCAGATGTTGCTACTTTTTTTGCTTGATGAATGGGGACTTTACAATAGGTGTTTTCATTATTTTGGTGGAGCAAATGTCAACATGGAAACACAACTCGACATCAGGACTATTAAGTACTAATTTGGATGGCAGCTCCAGGACTCGCTCTCCTTGCTCTCCTAGAGCACAAGGTCTAATAGGCTCATGCATTAGTCTTTTCAGCCACCTTCTTGTTCCACAAATGTAGCTTCTTTACAAATTCTCCAAAAACACTATTTGGAAGAGAGTTTGACTTAATAGTCTCTGTTTGCAAGGAGCATTTCAGCTGTGCGAAGCTACTGAGGTGCAGGACACAGGCAAAATATGGCAGGCTGGTGATCACTGATATTTTGAAATGTACATCTTCATAAAATATGCTCCAAATCAGTACGCAGCACACTTCTGCAACCACAGTAATCCACTGTAAATTGAAGCAGAGGGATTTTCCAAAGCAAAGGCAATTTTTCCCATTAAACTACTATTGTTCTTTTTTTTTCACTTATTCCAAGAGCATCATTGTCTAGTTGAGTCAACAGGGAAAGGCCAATTACACAAACAGTGCTGATCCATTAAACTTGGTTTTACCAACCAAGAATTCAAACAAACAGCAATCTACCCCACACTTGGGTTTGCTGGTTTTATTTTGAGAATGATGCTGGAGTTTAAAAAAAAAAATAAAATAAAAGGCTGGAATGGACAGACAGATCAAATGAAAGAATTTCAAAACTGCAGGAAAGCACCGCAAACAAGTAAGAGCACTAAGAACAAGAAAAAGCAAAAGTTATGTCAATTGGAAGTGAAGATATTCCATTTCCTTTCTAAAATCAAATGCAAACTGCTCATGTGACTGATTTAGTATTGAACAAGAGAGGGAAAATTGCTTCTTGGCATTTAAATGGAAATGTTTCTTGTTCAGAAATTTTGGAAGCTTGCATACTGTATGATTTTTGAAAGGCTTATACAATTACCATTGAATTTGGATGAGATCTATTCCTAACAATATATATATTTCTCAATTAAACTTTGCCCTTCCAGAGACCTAAATTACCTTTGTCTAGAGTCTAGATTCCTGACATGGAATATATTCCAGAGGTAGTAAGACCAATGCAAATGTATTTCATTTTTAATATGTATGACTGAAAAAAACCCCAGTGAACAGCAGCAGCTATTTTGCAAAGCAGACCTTTATGTTGAGAACTCTGCTATTTAAGATTATGTTCTGATTTGCTGTGTGCCTTTTTACCCTGATTTCTGGGTTTAGAATAAAACACAATCTTACCTCTTGCTTTCCACAGAGGCTGGAAATTTTAGGACAAGAAGAAAAAATAAAAAGGCAAAATATAGCAGACTTGCACCTGGTTGATTTAAAGGTATGCCATGAAGAGGAGGATTCCCGTGTAGCTCAAAGCACTGCATGAAGTGCTGCAGTCCATTCTATTCAGCACTCTTCTTACAAAACAGGTTTAGGGCCTGATCCAGCTTTATGATGCCAACATAAGCCATGTAGAGACTGTTGCTGAAAAGTTTTCAAAAGAGTAAATTTTGAGGAGGAACTTGAAGCAGAGAAATGTGATTATTTGGTGAATGAGAAAACAATAAGCTGAGTGTAAATGGAAACAGGGGATGAATCCTGGCAGGGATAAGTTATCAGAGTCTCACCCAAGGTCAGGCAGTGAAGCAATAGCAGGGCCTGACACTCAGCAACACCACAACAGACCATGTTGAAGAGCAGCATTAAATAGCCCTAATTTCCTGTCACTAGAGTTTAAAAACAAAACCAATCCTCCACAAGCATTTAAAAGGCAGAAATTTGTAGTGTTGATCTTCTTCCCAGAGAAGTAGTCTTAAATTATGCAACTGAAATGTTGAGGGCTTTCTTCCTGAGAATTTGGTTTTAAATATCAAACAACACAATTACGTAAAATTATAATAATAAATGATAATTAATAATGCTAAAGAAATCTCCTGACAGCACTGTGGATGATGCTACCTGACCCCAAAAATGAGACATCATTCAAGTTGCCTAACTAGGGGCAAGGGAGGAACAGAGGTTTCCCCTGCCTCATCACACGTGTTTAAGCTGGAGCTCACCCAACCCCAAGAAGAAAGAGACTCACTAGGGCCAGGACATGAAGGTACCAACTGAGGCAGCTCTCTGTCCCGTTCTTGTCCCATCCCAATCCCCATCCCATTCACATGCTGAAGCCAATGCCCACACCATCTCATCTCCATGCCTGTTCCATGCCCGTGCTCAACCCAAGCCCAATCCATGCCTATTGCATGCCCAAGCACAGCCTCTCCCCATTACCTTCTAATGCTTATGTCCACACCAAGCCCCTCTCATCACCTATGTCCATGTCCTTGTTATGCTAAACCCCACACCAGGCCCTGCCAATCCCCACTGTATGCTGTGCCCATCCCCTTCCCATGCCATGTCCATGTCCACCTCCTCCCTATGCCATGCCTCTGTTCATTCCTATATCCATCCCCTCCCCGTGCCTATGCCATGCCTATCCCTTTTCCATGCCTCTGTTATACCCATGCCTTCCTTATGACCCTCCCTTCCCCATGCCCATGCCCAATTCCTCCCCATGGTCATGTCTATGTCCACCCCTGTCCTATGCTTATGCCATGCCCATGCCATCCTCATGTCCATGCCCATATCCAATCTTCTCTCTATGACCATGCCATAACCATGTCTATGTCCACTCCTTCCCCATGTCAATGCCATGCCTATAACATGCCCATACCAATGTCCCCCCCATCTCATGCCTATCTCTGACCATGTCATGCCCATGTCTGTGTCCATTCCTGTCTCATATGAATGCCCATCTCCTCCCCAGGCCATGCCACCACATGCCATGCCCACAGCCATGCCTATGTCCAACTTGTCCTCATGCCTATATTATGCCACCCTATGACCATGTCTACATCCACCCCTGGCCCATGCCTATGCCATGCCAGTGTCATGCCCATGCCAATCTCCTCTCTATGTCCATGGCATGCCCATGGCTATGTGCCCCCTTACCCCATGCCTATATCATGACCATGTCATGCCATGCCATGCCCATGCCCATCTCCTCTCTATGTCCACAACATGCCCATGGTTATGCCCCCCCTAACCCCGTGCCTATGCTCATGCCCATCTCCTCTCTATGTCCACAGCTATGCCCTCCCTCACCCCATGCCTATGCCAAGCCTATGGCTATGTGCCCCCC
>VYZX01016156.1:43014-55574 GCA_013401335.1 Brachypteracias leptosomus | reverse complement strand
GGCTCCTGCCTCCCATTCATGTAACCTGTGTGTGTCTCTCTTTCTCTCTGTGTGTAACAGAGAGAGGGAGAGAGAGAGCGAGGCAAGGAGAGGAGGAGGAGGAGGGGGGGAAGCTTTAAATAAAGCCTTTGGATTGCAGCTGCTTATTTTGGGCAGTCCTACCAGGGACGATTCCTGCCAGGAAAGAAGCTGGACCGGTGCTNGCCATGCCCATGCCCATCTCCTCCCTATGTCCATGCCATGTCCACGGCTACCGTCCCCCCTGCCCCACGCCTATACCAAGCCCATCTCACACCAACACCTNTTATTATTATTATTATTTATTTTGGTTTTGATTTTTGGGGGTGGCGGTGGTGTATTGCCGAGCTGCCTGCTGCGATGAGCTCCGGTGCCTGGCTGTAGTTGCCCACTTTGGGATCGCTGGACACATAAGTGGCATTTCGGTGGGGGGAAGCCTGCAGACATGGTAAGCTTCGCTTTTTCCTCCGAAAAGTGCATTTACGCGATCGCCTCTTTCCAATTTTCCCTTCCCCCCTTTCCTCTTCCCACCAAACAGCCAGGCACACGGGTTGGGGCTGGGGAGAAGCTCCCTGAATCCCTGCTTTTTCCTCCCCACCATCCCTCCTCCCTCTGCCCAGCTCCTCTCCCCTCGCATCCCAGCCCTGCTGCTCCCTCCGCACAGTTTGCAGCAATTCAGCAGGAGGCAGAGATGCTGCTGGAGGCACCCGGCTGGGGCAATGGGGACCGGGCACCCTCAGCCTGGCCAGACCTTGCCCCAGGGTGTGCTTGGGGTGGCTTCTCGCATCCAATCCCTCCTAACCCTTCCCTCTGCACCCCGAGCAGTGCGGCTGTGCTGGGAGGGGGGAAGGCAGCAGTGCAGATTTGGAGGCACTGGAGCAAGGATGCAGCTTTAAGATCAATCGGTGTTATTTATGTAATAGTAAAAGCGGAGGGGGGGAGGTTGGGGAGAGAAGATTAAATTTAAAAAAAAAAAAAGAGGTGCATTGGTATTTCTCAGCTGCACAAAGCTCCTTTTGGTCTGTCTGAACCCTCCGCCCCGTCCCCATGTCCTGCTGCAGGGTGGTGCGTGGTGGGAGTGTGTGTGTATGTTTACATTTGGCTCTGTGATAGAGTCAGGGATGGGGATGGGGAAGGGGGCTCCCATTTTCCACGGGAGGGTGGGTTTGCCTCCAACAAAAATAAGAAAAATGCGCTTGACTGCAACTTGAGTGACAATTCTGTTTCTTAGGCATTAAATGTTAAAGTCTTGCTTCCAGCCATGCCCTGTCAGTATTAAAAGCCCCCTCCAAACAGTGTGACACTGGAGAAAAGATGCTGGAGTGCCTGGGAGAAACACAGTGGTTCAGACTCGTGCCTACATTCTCAGCAATTTGCATTTTGAAACACAAATTTTGGCTGTTGAACATAAAAGCAGGCTGCTACCAAAGGGCATTTATTTCTTGGTAGTTGTTTTGATTAAAAATATTTTTTTTCTTGGTCTATAGTATCTGGGACTTTTTACTTTGAAATAAGTAATAGTTAAGGCATGACAAATCTTTAAAAAATAATTTAAAAAACCTTTAAAGTATTCATGAAGCAGAATGTATCTACTTCTTCCTTCCATTACCATGCTTAGAAATTTGCAGTGGTTACAACCATCTGAGCACATGATTTGGAAAAAAAAACAAACACAAAAAAACATACTTATGCCACAGTCTTCCTTGTCTTATGGGATACAGAGTCAGAAATACATTTTTCATGCAACCAAAACAGAGCTGGCTAAATACTTATTGACTAGATGGACAAGATCTTTCTGCATCTTGAATGCATTTGCTTATGGCTCTTACAGGAAAGTTCCATTCTTTATGATTAAAAAAACCAACCCAAACAAACACCAAAACCCTGAATCAAACTATAAAATAATCTCTCCACCTCCACTCCTTCCTCCTCCTTAACTTTTTGCAGTGAAGTCTCATCTTGAATTTATAACTGCATCTTTTTTTTTTTTTTTTTTTCTGAGAAAAGTCCTGTGTGAAGGGGGGGACATAAAACAAGAAAATAAGAGCAAAGCTTTGAAGTTGGAAGTTGTCTGTGCCCTTTTTATAGGTAAACTTCCGTAGCCTGGCAAATTGTTAGTTTGCTGCTGGCTGCTCTGGGGCGCGGGAGCTGGGCAGGGGAACTTGGCAGATCCCAGCCTATCCCAACCCGATTTCTTTCTGCTTCGCTGACCCTAATAAAATTGCTTACTAGTAGGGTGGCTCCTCCCCTCCCATGGAAAGTGCTCTGCTCCCAGCATGTGCACCATATGTGCCTGCAATACCCAAGGTTTACCATGGACTCCTATACCATGCCAGCATCCCGGCTGTGCCAGCCGCACGCTGGGTCCAGCAGGAGCGGGGGATCTGCCATTGGAAACCCCGACATCTCCCTGCTTTGCTAGGGGAGACTGGGGCTGAGCCAGTGATTTGTATTTAATTTATTTCATTGGCCTCTTCAGAGCCAGGCGCCTCCCCCTTAGTGTCTCAGCCTGTAGCACTTTTATAGGCTTGGAGGAAAAAACTGGGAGCGTGTGTGTGTGCATGTGTGTGTGTGTGTATACATGTGTATATATATATATAGTGAGGTGTGTGTGGGGAGCATAAAGATATGAAGACACGTCTCTGTTGCACTGTTTTGCAGTGAGACAAGCCTTCAAAGCAGCTTGCTTGGCTCTGCCTGAGTTACCAAGCTGTAGGAATTTGCTGGTTAGTGGCCGTTGCGAGCTGCCCTTCCCTGCTAAATTCCCAGCTCCCGGCTTGTGCCACGCTGCTGGCTTGCTCCTTGCTGGTGCAGACTGGTTTGTGGCCATGAGCATTACCCCCCTGCCACGATCCCTTAAGAATGTGACTCCCAAGCCAGTGCATGGGCAAGGAAAAATGTGGGTCTGTGCTGGTTTCCAGCAGGTTTGGGAACTGGGAGGGGGCTATAAGGTCACGGTGTGTGGCCAGGCATTCCCCAGATGCACCAAAGTATTACCTGGGTTGTGCTTCTTCCAGAGAGCAGGACCACTGCTCTGTACCAGACTGCTCTAGGAAGGGCATCTGCATCTGCTGCCAGGACAGGGAGAGGGAGGTGCCTTTGCAGACAACCTGTTTCAGTTTTTCCCCCTTTTCTTTCCCCGTAAAATCACCAGAATTAGGAATTACTGCCACTGCGCTGACATGTACGATATTCCTGCAGGGACTCCTGCCTCTGTGCCTCACCCTCCCTTCCTGTACATACATGTGTGCATGTGTGCGCATCTTGACAAGGGGAGAGTTTCAATGTATTTGGCATTTATTTGTGCCATCAGGAGAAAATAAAGTCATGTTTTGGTGGAGAAAGAGAATCTTTGGTGTGGAAAGAGGTTGTTGGGCTGGTCTCCAACAGGGGCAGAGGGAAAAGGCAAAAGGAGGTGCCCAAGTTAACTTTGTAGTTTCCTTTTTTATTAGCAAGGAGTCTTGGTTAGAAAGGTTTTCTGGGGAGAACTTGTCTTCTCTGATGTTAAAGGATAAGAAAAAATCATTGAGAGAAGAGAGTAAAACTGGTCATCTGGTTTAGTTTGGGAAGGGAGGGGAGATACTTCCCCCCCCACTGCTCCCCGAATGATTTATTTATTACATGGATGGAAGAAGGGAAACATCATTCTAGTTTCAGTGGGTCTGGGGAAGAATTGAGATTTGCACTGAGAAGACTGTGGATTTGTGAAGTCCTTGTAGCTTAATTGTTTTCCTTAACTCATTTAAATTAGATGCTTTCCTTTTGTTTTGGTGAGCAGATAGTACATTGGCAAGGGAAAATGGTGTTCTCTTTTGTTTTACAAAGTGAGAAGGTTTTTTGCCTTTATTTTATTTGATTGGTTTCCTGGAGTGCATAATAAATAAAATGTTATTTCATTCCCTCTACAACATGTACACTATTCCAATTAAGAGCCCGCTCTGATTATTTTTAACCTGGTAGTTTACAATTTCTCCACTCAGGAGAATAAAACATTGAGTTCTTACACTTTAAAACAGCTGAGATGCTCAAGTACCTTTTCCCCAGGAAAGCCATCTCCAGTTCTGCTCGAGTTCCTGGTTCA
This sequence comes from Brachypteracias leptosomus, assembly GCA_013401335.1. Classification (NCBI taxonomy): domain Eukaryota; kingdom Metazoa; phylum Chordata; class Aves; order Coraciiformes; family Brachypteraciidae; genus Brachypteracias; species Brachypteracias leptosomus. The sequence continues at coordinate 51,475 of VYZX01016156.1, read as the reverse complement.
CTAGTTCATTTTCTGACAGGATCACATCCTTGCAAGAAGTAGAACTGTGATCTTACGTAACTTGATGTTTCCAGATCAAAAGTTACAAATATTGCAGTAATGCCATGATGAGAGAGATTTGGCAGGAGGAATGCTGCATGACATACGTAATTTCTTAGTAGGATTTCAAATCAAGGCGGTTTAAAAAATTTAGGAGGGGGGGGGGAAGAAGAATTAAAAAAGATGAATAAACAAAAACTTGCTCCTTTGATATCTTCCTTAACATCGCTTTCTCTCTTTATCTTAACTCCGTAGACACTTGAGACTTGACTTTTTCTATTTTAAAACAAACTCTCCTGCGTTTAAGAAATGTGTAATTGTAATATCAAAAAGTGAAGCAGCTTGAAACTCTCTCTCTCTCTCTCAGATTTGAAATGAAACTCTGTAAGTCAATGTCAATTCAGATTTGAAGACTGGCTGATACCTGCCCTGTTACAAAGTCTATCAGCATAGCTTATTTTAACTAAAAGCTAAAATATTCTGTTTTTGCTTTGAACTGACAGGTTGGCATTGCTGGGCACTTTGACAGAGTAACATGCACCACTTGCCAGTGAATTGGGTATTCATGGATCTTTGACCAATATGTTTCAAAGAAAAACTCTTTAAATGAAATATTTTTTTAAATACAAAGATATATGAACTTCCTCTTTGCTGTAGATTAAAAATAAAAAGAATAATGGACAAATTGTATATTTTAACTATATCAGCATAGCTTGAGGAGTGGTGCTGTAGTGTGGCTATAGGACTTATATTTTTACTCAGGAATAAATATTAGATTTGCATTCCTGTGTCTTTTCACCTTCCTGCACTGATAGTCAAATAATTTTCCTAGAAATATATTTATTTATTTATTTATTTTCTGCCAGCTGTCCTCAATCACTCTTCCTGGAACAACCTTACAGGCAAAGTCGAAATCTGAATAGGAGGGCATGTTGCCTTGGCTGTGTGGACTGACAAATGCTTCTTACAGAAAGTTCAAAGTTTGAAGTTTGAGTCTTAGTTGCCAAAAGCATTATGCCTTTATATGAAATTGCTGTGAACAAAGCTGCTTGTGCTGTAAGATTCAAACTTCATCACATATTGTCCTGCTGGGTATCAGCAGAGGTGATTTTTCTTTTGAATGTAAAGATGTCCATGAAAGCAGCAGATATGAAAATTTATGTTCTTCCAGTGTGTTGGCAACCAGGAGGAGGAAAATGCCCTATGAAATGCAATAGGGCTGACAGTTAAGTTTCTTATTCCAAGACTTGCTTTCTAGGATGTGACACATCCTTGTTTTTTAAAAAGACAGGACGGAAGAAGAAAGGAGTTGCTGGTGGTCAATTTAGGTGGAGGAGCTTGCTGAACCACATTTATCAGTCTGTTTAAATGGGAATGATCCAGTTAGATTTCACTGGTATCTCCTTGGGCTTTAGTGAAGTAGTATTTTCTACAGTCTAGGAACACCACTGCAGTCCAGAGTCATGCTTCACTGTCATAACTACTGCTAAGGCATAGGTGGCAGATGTTCTACCCAGGCAGCAATAGCAAACGTGAAAGCTGAAGATGTCTCACTGCCCACTGATTTAGGTTTAGGTGATTATTCAGTGTAGTTTTCTCTTTAAACAGTAGAAGCTGTATTGCTTGCCTGCTCATGTGTTTGCACATAATGAGTCTTCAAAGTATTCTGGAGGTCGATCAGTTAAACAATCAAAAAATTTAGAAAATTGTACTGTTTTCATTCAACTTTGTGTTATGTATGCAACAAAGGCTCACAGCCTTTGTCTTCATCCCCTGAAATTCCAATAAGTGCACTGAAAATCTTAAGATTGCTTAAAACTTTCAGTCTAGAGCTATGCCTTCTGGGGAATTTTGGATTCATGCATAAAACTAACCCTGGTCTTCTACACCATGCTGTATGGAGGGAAAGAGGATCCAGGATTCATTTCCTGAGCAGGAATATCTTCAGGTACAATCTATCCACATGAAAACAAAGTCTTGGAGGCCACTAAGTCATAAACCATCTCATCTACTGGGTTTCCAGGATTTAAATTACTCAATCTCATAGATTAATTCAACTCCTGAATTTGATAATGACTTTTTTTCAGTATTCTTCTAATTCCTTTTGAACTGCCTCTGTGTCTTTGGATGCCAAAAACCATTTCATGGTCACCTATGTAATGTAATGGGGAATAGGAAGGGAGAGTTTGGTTCATGAAAAAGCCTTCAGAAATAACTGCCAGAAGTGGTTGAGAAAACTGATGGAGCGTGAGAGATGCTGGAATTGGCTTCCTGCTTGTTGATACACACAGTATTGGCTGGCTGGGCTTGGTGCAGCACAGATCCTGTCAGCCAGGGGTAAGCAAATGCTGCTATTTCTAGAAAATTGCCCTTTGTGTGACTGGGTTTAAGGTGTGATCAGCTTTTTGGCATTGGCACAGATTTTTTGTGCTAGAAAGCAGAGAACCATCTCAAGAGCCAAACTGATGATGCTCTGCCTGTTCCTGCAGACGGAGCCGTGATCGGGCGTTACTTGTGGCGTTAGAGGAAAGCAAAGTTCACATAGCCTTTAATTGCTGTTGTGGGCGTTTGACACGTAAGCAGATCAGACCCCAAGCTATCCAGATGATCATTCAGAGGTTGCAACACACTTAGCTTCAACACAATTATGAAATATTGGGTTGAGGTGACTTGCCCAACATTGCCCACAGTCTTGGGACATTGTTTGGCTGCCTTAATCTGAAACATATTGAGCCTTGTTCCTCTGTCCTCTGCTTAGTCACTACAAACCTTTCAGCTCATCAATGTGTGAAACAGGGATTGCAAACCTCACCTTCTATTCCTCATTCTCACTGCTTCATCTCCAGGCTGGCTTGGATAAAACACATTCTTGTGATTAATGACTGCATTGTAATGAAGGCAGACAGGCCTCTTGATTAAGGCAGCTTTCATTGTGTTTTTTCTTAAATTCCAGGTCTCCAAAATATATTTTTAAATCTTATTATTGGTCTCTTAGTCTAGTCTTTGTTGGAATATTTTTTTTTTTCAGTCTTGCAAAAGATAGTAGCTTCGTTATGTTGCATCATTTTGTATTTGTATGTGTCAGTGGCTTAAATTAGCAGATCATCATTGCTGGGTTTAAGAGTATTCTACTCCCCTAAAAAGATCACTCACAGTCCATTCCGCTCAGTCTGGTCCTCTCCTCAACTCCTGCCTCTTCCAGCTCCATTCTGCAGTCACATTTTCATCCCTCTAATCCCTGCTCTGCAGGTCTCTACCCCAACCTCACTCAGCTCCTCCCAGCTGGGGATCATGCCAAGTACTGGGGAGCCTCTCCAATTCCAGCTCCAATACTTGGATGCAGACATGGCATGTCCCACAGCACAAAGCCTCTTGCTTAGTCCCACACAGGTGGAAATTTAAGTGATGGAAGCTGGCAAATGTGTACAAATGCACCCAGGAGCATGTAGCAACAGTGTTTCTATCAAAGTTGTCTAAACTTGGCCAAATTCACACAGATTCACACAAAATTCATTAAAAGAAAAACAGCTCTCTCCCAGACAGATTTCAAGTCCTTTCTCTAAAGTCCTAGAGATCCCAGAGGAGGTTTTAGAAAGAAGGCTAAAGGCATTTTTTTAACATGGGTAAAACAACATATTTTTCCCTAGCCTTGTTCTCAGAATCTGCTGAACTGTTTTGACTGAAATTTCCCAAAAACCTTCAGCCTGAGGCAGACAGCTGGCATGGAAATTTTCAGCCCAAACAATTTGCTTAGTATAGTTATGAGAAACTGCAAGTACTGTTTTATTATTAAAGCTGCCTCGCTCTTCCCATAATTGACAGCACTACAAACTTTGCCTTTCCTAATAAATAGATAACTTCAGACTTTTTTACAAACTAATTTTGTGTTTGTGTGTTTTATAGATATTTTTATATATTGGAAATTTATTATAAAACTGACACATGCATTTCAGCATATGTTGGCAGATGATGAAATCTCAGGCTTCCTGGAAACAAAAGTGAATACAATTAATGAGAATCCCACAAAGCCGCATCAAAGCTATATGACATTGCTGGATTTGTAGACAGAGCAACACACAAATTCTCTTGTATTCCACCTTTGGGTTCATAGTCCTTCTGACAGAAGAATTCTGATTTAATACAACAACATTCTCTTGTAATAACTATTATTGCAAATCACAATCAAAAAAGGGGGAAGAAAAAAAAGAAACCCACAAAACTAAAAGAGCAGATAATTGTATTTTTTGTATGACCATCTTCTTTTCTTTTTTTATCATCATCATGGGTGGCTGCTGAGGCTGTAGTTTCTTATCAAAGTCAATCTCAGAACCCATTGGCATGGAAGGAGAAGGCTTCCACTCTGCTCCTCTCCTCCCCTCCTAATGTGTCCCCAGCTGCTGTCCTTCCACTACTTCGGAATATGTCTGATGATTTAATTCATCAACCCAGGAGAAAACTAGCTCCATCTTCTGCTAGATGTTTTGGGTTTTTTCTGCTGAGTTAGTGACTTACCTTGAGTCAATGTAGTGGGAGCACATGCTGAGGAGAAGGGAAAAAGAAGGGGGTACAAACAGCTTTTTGGAGGTGATGGGTTTTTAGGCTAGTCTTATGACCCAGGAGATTATTCCTGGGTTGCCAGCTGTTTGTAGCAGTTGTATCATGATGATATCAAGACTAATTTTATTAATATTAAAGTACAGAGTGCACTTTTTCATTACACTCTTCTATCTTCAGGATACTCTTTTGGACCATCCTGCTCAGTAGGCACTGAAGCAATTGTCTTCTAACAATTTACCCCGTGTATAGTTGTGATGGCCACTTTTTGAAGCAAAAAGTTTCAAAATACAAAATCGTGTGATGAGTTTAAAAGGCTTCCGGTTTTTTTCTTGCTTTAAACTCACAATTTGGTAATTTCATTAGGTGACTCCTACTTTTTGGGTTATAAGCATCATGATTTAATAGAGATATGTTGCTCCCACTTTTCGTTGTTCTTGTCCATGCTGAAAGTCTCTGCTCTACTTCATCTCTCCTGCAAAAGTCTTTCCATATTCCAAGTAATCTTTTCAGCTCCTTTCTCTGTCTTTATTAGTTCTACTATGCATTTTAGGGATGAGTCGACCAAAAATGCATGTGACGTTAAGATAGGAATGCATCATTATAGAATCCTAGAATGGTTTGGGTTGGAAGGGACCTTAAAGATCATCTCGCTCCAACCCCCCTGCCATAGGCAGGGACACCTCCCACTAGACCAGGTTGCTCAAGGCCCCATCCAACCTGACCTTGAACACTTCCAGGATGGAACATCCACAACTTTCCTGGGCAACCTGTTCCAGTTTCTCACCACCCTCAGAGTGAAGAACTTCTTCCTTACATCTAATCTAAATTGCCCCTTCTCCAGCTTAAAGCCATTACCCCTCATCCTATCACTACAAGCCCTTGTAAAAAGTCCCTCCCCAGCTTTTTTGTAGGCTACTCTCAGATACTGGAAGGCCACAATGAGGTGTTCCTAGAGTCTTCTCTAGTCCAGGCTTAACAACCCCAATTCTCTCAGTCTGTCCTCGTAGCAGAGATGTTCCAGCCCACTGATCATCTTTATGGCCCTTCTCTGGACCCACTCCGACAGGTCCATGTCCCTCTTGTGCTGAGGACTCCAGAGCTGGACATAGTGCTCCAGGTAGAGTCTCACAAGAGTAGAGCTGAGGGGGAGAATCACCTCCTTCAACCTGCTGGTCACACTTCTACAGCATCAGCTTGTACAGCATCATCCTATTATATTTTTCTCCTTTCGCTGCCTATTTTTTTCCTAATCCATCACAAGATTTTCCCTGCATGTTTGGCTGGCATGAACAGAGAGCCAGTATTTGTAGAGAGCATCCCATGGTGATTCCCCAGCCACCTTCCTATGTAGTAAGAATTAATTCAGAGTCCACATTGTGTATGTATTGTTAGAATTGTTTTTCTCTTTACGCATTACTTTGCTTTTATTGACACTGAACTTCATCTGGTGTTTTTATCACTCAGCTAGTTACTCAGTATTGTGAGAGTAGGTTGTGCTGTAATGATTGGAGGCTTTGGGAGAGAATCAGAAAGCCCAGCATTGAAAAAGGCTCTCATTTTGACTTTTATTCTTGTCCTGGGGATAATCTGAACAAAAATATAACCAACAAAATACACTTAATATCAAGTATGAACAACAAGCTTGCCTGTCTTGTGACATCTGACTGTGAAGTTGTCTGTGGCTCAAATGTGTTTTGCTTCTCATTGACAGCATCTAACCTAGCCTTTTTTTCTCAAGTTTTTTTCTAGCAAGCATCTGCTATTCCCTCAAACAGCAAATTATGCCCCTCGCTTCATCCATGCTGGAGCACCTGAGTCCTGAACCAAGGGGCAACTTAATCACCATCTTCTCACAGCCTGACATGTTTCAACTGCATGTCCATCTCCCATATTTCACTCCTTTCTCTCCCCAAATCCATGTTGTGTTCATGATGCCCTGAAAAGACGCCTAGGATTTGGAAACTTTCGATACTCTCCTGTTTTAACTTTTATCTCACAAGATGGTGTGAGCAGACAAAGCCACCTGTCTGCCATGTAAAGCCTTGTTTACTGATGGGCATTTGTGTCTATCTGAACAGTGCTAGCTTTAGGTCTTGGGGTTTATAGCTTATTATTGCTGGTGCTGTTCACAATATTACTTGGGATTGGAGGGATGCTCAAACAGCTCATACAGAAGCTACAAACCATTGCTTACATCCTTGCATACCCCCATACATTTTAAAATGTCATCTGTTTGTGGCTTTCTGTGCCAAACACTGCTGCTGCTGGGCTCTAGGGAGCAATGTTATTGTACACCTGCATCACTTAGTTTTGTATTATTTTATACCTTCTGCATAATTAATGTTCTGTTGCATTTTATGTTTTTCTTTATTTTGGCTCTTTATGTCTTCTCCTGAGATTATCAGACAGCAAGTGTCGAGTTGAGAAGATAGTAACAGGAAAGGAGATATCAGAAGCTAATAGCAGGGAAGAAAAGTGGATGTTTTTTGGGAGGCAGCAATGGGAGTGTGGACATGGGGGAATACCAGGAGCAGAGGGACCTGTGTCAACTCTCTCAGTGCTAGAGCTGGATTGCTGCAGCCAGTGCTTTGTTGTGCTCTGTGCAGTGAAGACTGTTTGATTTTTTTTGTTTTCTTTTAGATTTTTTCCCCCATTTCAGAGCCTGAAAGGACAAAAATTCTGTAACATCTCTGCTGCAAGAAATGACTAAAAAAAAAAGAAGATACTTTTTACTTGTCACTTACTGTTTCATTTCCCCACACCCAGCCCCAGCAAAGCTGCAGATCAAATGTGTGTACGTGTGGGCACATATTCTTCATGTGTGAATGTTCCTGTTTGTTTCTCTCTCCTTCCCTCTGTTCAAATGAAAATACCTTGAGCTAACTTTACGCAGACTATATGGTAGCTCACCTTGCATCATGTTTCCTTGAATATTTCATGAAGGCCTTTTCTTAAAATGTGCACTGATCTCACAGACTGAGTGCTTGGAAGTGGACATTCCGAGAGACAAAGATTTTTGGAGATAACAAAAGCCAGTCACATTGAATCTTGCTTGAATCCCCAAAGCACTGCAACACTTTAACCGAAACCAGGGCCAGATCCAAGGATCATTACTGTTAATTCAAAAGCTCCTGTTGGTTTTAATGGGCTGTGGATCAGACTTTTTCAATCCTGCTGTGGAGCTGTGCTGGCTCCCCCGGCTCAGAAACACTAAATGGCCATGAAAATTGAAGGCTGGTTTGGATATGGATGTCATTTTGACTTCTGGACTAATTGAGCATACAAGGCTGGGAGGGTGATAGTTTTGGGGTTTTCTTGATGTTTCCAAGTAAGTCAAAGTTCCTATAACGAAAACATGTAGAGTGGTGTTTTGTAACTATTTTTATACCTACATCAGACTTGATGTTAGTGGCTTTGAATTATTTAACGTTTTTCTTCTTCAGCTGTCCTCTCCAGTGAGTTTCCATTGCAGGGCTGCAGGAGTTGTTGTGTAAGGAACAATGCAGGCAGCCTGGCATTGTGTGCTGGGGGGGGAATGTTGCCTGTTTTTGTTGTGTTTCATTTCTTTAATCCCATTTTATCCTTTCTTTTGCTGGTGAGAAGGACATCAGGCCAAGATATTAAATCATACTGACCGGCGTGGGCTGAAAATGAAGTACATGCCAGCTAAAAACACAAATGGGGAGTTTTCTGCTTAAACCACTGAGCGCTAATGTCTGTCACATAGGAGGAGCCAACTATTTAACATTCAGTTCATTCAAAAAACATTATTATGTCCCAACGGTAATTTAAAACCACATCTGTTAGAACCATATGGGGGGAAGCATTTTTTTTTTCCTTTTTTTTTTTTTTTTTTTTTTTTGGT
>VYZX01016156.1:8557-43009 GCA_013401335.1 Brachypteracias leptosomus | reverse complement strand
TTTTTTTTTTTTTAAGTCCCAAGTTATCCTTTTTATAGGGTTATCTTCAATGTGGGCCTCTTTCAAAATTTCAGACTGACAGCCATGAAATGCCTGGAACAAAAGAACTAAATGATTTGAACTCCTATCTTTTTCCCTCTGTGATTAATGTGTGGGCTTTTTAGTGGATATCTGCAACTAGACATCCAGTTTTAAAAAGAAAACTTCTATAGATTGAGATCGTGCCTCATACCTCTGTTGTTTATAGCCTGATATTTGTTTGCTCCATCTGAGATATTGGATATTTCACAGTTTTGTCCTTGCTGCTATTCCAGCTTTCCATTAAGAATGCCCGTGACCTTTGAAAAGAGCTCTTTAGGGCAGTAGAAGCATCTAATTTTTACTTTGTGGAATTGCCATTGGATTATTTCATCCTTAAAAATAAAAATAAAGGGTTTTTTTCAAAACATCTCATCATTATTATCTGACCAGTATTAACTGGCATAATCATGAGATCCTTAAACTTAAACAGTGTTAATAGCATATCTGTCACGGCTAGTGGAAGTTGGCTCCACAGAAGCCTCAGGTCAAAATGTCTGCTATAACCTCTATGTTGAGTGCAACATACTTTGCCATGTCCTTGTGTGATCAAGTCCCGATTCATCCCAGCTAAACATAAGCAGCTGAGTGAATTTCTTTGAAAGACAGTAATTGGTGACAAACAGTTGCATCTCCAGACTTCAAGCACAGAACTTAAAGGAGCTCCTTATTCCTTCACCCATGTCACCTACTCTGTCTGAGAAGAGTCTTTGATAAAATATGGACAAAACTGAATTCTCAAATGGCTGGCAAGAGCTGACTTTCTCTCTGTGCTTGTTGAGACTACTCACTCTGTAATGGTAGGGAACACTTCTATTATGTTACTGCTCTTCTCAGAAGTCCAGTTTTGGATGGTAATAGCAGGGAGAGTTGCGCTTCTGTTATGGTGGCCGGGCTGTAACAACAAATGCTAGTATTCAAGCTGTGATCCCTTGTCGTTAAGTAAAATTGTGTATGTTACATGATGAATTTAGAGCCTTCTCAGACCTTAAGCTAACACCCTGAATCTCCCCCCATAATAAACAGTAAATAACTGCTCTGCTGAGCCTTTTATACAAGTGCCAAAGGCTTAGTCTTATGTAGAGTTCCATAGAAATCTTGGCTCTTCCTTGAAGTAATGGACTTCCCGTTGGGTGCATCCACATCTGTTTGCAACATTAGGCTTTCTGTTGTTTGTTCTTCACAAATAGTCTGAGTATCTCAAAAAGAAATAATCAGAAAGTAAATATATAACCGTGCAAGTTGTAGTCATGAAACCACCGTTCATGAGCTACCCGTTTTCCAGCAGCACTTACAGCGTGGCATATTGTGCATCTCCCTCCAGCTGTGTTTTAAGCACTGAGTGATGAATTTCTTAGCTAAATAGGATGTTAGTGATCCCGATGTACCGAACACCTGAGGACCAAAGAGTTAAATATGCAGCTATAAATAGCATGCTGACTTTGACAGGATGTATTGTATTGTAATTTTGGCTCTAATTAAAGTTTTGTTGTAGGCATGAAATATCTCAGTCTTTCAGGAACATGTGTAAATCTCTGAAATTAAGCTGTTTTTTGTTGTCTGGATGTTTTGGCACAGTTGTGCCATTGCATATGAAGTTTTACGAGTAGCAATATAATAAAGATGGTTTTGCATGTCAATGAGTAGCATTTTTTGATTCATTTTGGGTTAATCAAGTGCTGAAGTTAAATCAGAATGTGTTAATTTGTTCTTCATTTAAAATGACACTCCACTGTGTCCTGAAAAACTTGTGCCTTTCTGTAATGAATTTGATGTTGAAAAGGTTTTTTGGGGTTGATTGCTTCCAGATAAGTGGAAAAGTAGCTATCCTGAAAAAAACCTTTAATTTGAATGATGTGCATGGGAAATGTGGGAAAAAAATGAAGGAAGCTACAAGAGAAACAACACGTTTTATGTTTTTGGCACAGTGTATTTCATATTCCTACTCCCTGTCCTTGTGTGATCCATGATCACTTGATGGATGAGAAAGATAATTGTTGATCATTTCATGAAGCTCTGCCAGTAACACATACCAAATATAATTAAACCTCCAATTTTATGCTCTTAAATACATTTTTCACCAAATATAGCCATTAACCACTTGTCTGTCAGAGCAGGAGGAAAGGCATTTTGGATTCTGTTTTCTAACCACTCTTTTGTGATGTGGGATTTTTCATTTTCCAAACAGTTTCCCATTTCTATTAGATCATTTCACCTTTGAGGTTTCATGGGAGTCATCCTGGAACTTCAGGAAAATTGACAAAAATGATGATTTTGCTTGTTAGAATTCTTTGCATGGTGGAGTTGGACCAGGTCCAGTAATTCCTGTCTCACTAGGTAACTCACTGCAAGATTCCTGCAGCTGGGACAATGAATANCTACTCACTCTGTAATGGTAGGGAACACTTCTATTATGTTACTGCTCTTCTCAGAAGTCCAGTTTTGGATGGTAATAGCAGGGAGAGTTGCGCTTCTGTTATGGTGGCTGGGCTGTAACAACAAATGCTAGTATTCAAGCTGTGATCCCTTGTCGTTAAGTAAAATTGTGTATGTTACATGATGAATTTAGAGCCTTCTCAGACCTTAAGCTAACACCCTGAATATCCCCCCATAATAAACAGTAAATAACTGCTCTGCTGAGNAGTAGCATTTTTTGATTCATTTTGGGTTAATCAAGTGCTGAAGTTAAATCAGAATGTGTTAATTTGTTCTTCATTTAAAATGACACTCCACTGTGTCCTGAAAAACTTGTGCCTTTCTGTAATGAATTTGATGTTGAAAAGGTTTTTTGGGGTTGATTGCTTCCAGATAAGTGGAAAAGTAGCTATCCTGAAAAAAACCTTTAATTTGAATGATGTGCATGGGAAATGTGGGAAAAAAATGAAGGAAGCTACAAGAGAAACAACACGTTTTATGTTTTTGGCACAGTGTATTTCATATTCCTACTCCCTGTCCTTGTGTGATCCATGATCACTTGATGGATGAGAAAGATAATTGTTGATCATTTCATGAAGCTCTGCCAGTAACACATACCAAATATAATTAAACCTCCAATTTTATGCTCTTAAATACATTTTTCACCAAATATAGCCATTAACCACTTGTCTGTCAGAGCAGGAGGAAAGGCATTTTGGATTCTGTTTTCTAACCACTCTTTTGTGATGTGGGATTTTTCATTTTCCAAACAGTTTCCCATTTCTATTAGATCATTTCACCTTTGAGGTTTCATGGGAGTCATCCTGGAACTTCAGGAAAATTGACAAAAATGATGATTTTGCTTGTTAGAATTCTTTGCATGGTGGAGTTGGACCAGGTCCAGTAATTCCTGTCTCACTAGGTAACTCACTGCAAGATTCCTGCAGCTGGGACAATGAATAAGGGAAGTTTAATGTCATTCGTCTCTGATTTTAACCCTATGCCTCTGGTGTAGATTTCAGGTTAATTTCTCAGAGGAAGGCTTTTTAAAATATCTGTTGTCAAGCAGATTCATTCAATCCAAGGTTGCTGGTCTTCCATCTATAATATAGGCAAAAAAATTTGATTGTGATCAACTTTGATGCAGCTGTGATCTTACTCAAAAGGAGAGTAGACATTATCCTTTTCTCTAACAAGAGGTAATACTGAAGAAAGTATCATTTTGGAATTACAACCCCCAACTAGAGGGACCATCTTTAAGGGAAAACACAGGGGAATAAGAACTTGATATTGTAAGTTAACACCTTATGGACATTCTCAACATAGCCTGTCCATGATTTGGACACTCTCAGCACTGCCTTTCTGCAGCTGTTGATCTCCAATTGTCCAGAGCCCTATTCCACTGGGACACACAGCACGATGCACTTTGCTCTCTTTGAGCATGAGGACATGCTCCATTAGCTAACACTTGTTTTTACAGCATATGTGCTAGACAGCTTGGGCAGGAGCTGAACAGCCCCCAGCCTGCAGATCATGTCCCACAGGGCAAGTTAACTGATCCCTTTTCTGTCACTGTTTCTTGGTCATTGTAGAGGCATCTCTCCTTGACTGTTTCATTGAAGGACATACTCCCAAGCTCTCCTTTTCCAGTTACTTTAGCACTGGTTGGACCTTAAATTTGAAACATAAATATAATGCAAGTCTGAATGTCCTGATTAGATTACATACAACTGTAGTTACACTAACTAGTCATTAAGGAGACACTTTGACCTTAATTAATAGGTTAAAGAAAGGGACATGGAGACTTCTGATCTGTTTGCAGCTCTGCTTTGTGATCCAGGAGAAATCACTTGCATATTTGTCTATCTGTCCATAAAAAACTTTTCTAATAACTTCCTAACTATTTCCTCCTTGCCAAATCATTTTGGTGTCCTGGCAGCTCTGTCTCTCATTCTCCCTTCCTTTAATATATCACTGCAGTGTCCTGGCAGTACTCGTTTTAGGCTACAGAAATTCAGTCCATCATTCTTCATACAAAATTATTGAATGGGAATCACATTTGCAGTCAAGCTGGGAAGCAGAAAGCTAGCTGACCTGTCTTTTGGGGCATTTAGTTTTATTAGATTTCTACATGTGTTTACTTTGATCCCTTCAATGCTATTCTAGAAGACGATTCCAGGCCAGATTGTAAAAATGTCAGTTTCTTCAAGCACGTGCACAAAATCCTTTCTAAATTTGTCACATCTTCTCAATTACAAATCCACTCTTCTGTATGAGACAGAGAATTGTTACTTCCACTGGAAAAGATTAGCCATTAAGCTGCCAGGAGCTCAGGATCCAGCACTGTCTATAAAGTGCTGTGTTTGGTACAGATGTGTGTAGATCCCATACTCATCAGAGATTGATAATTTCAGAGCATGCATTTGACTTATGTTCCAATATGTTGTGGGTAGACCTTTTCTTAGCTGGTGAGTCTCTTATCCTTACCCAACCTGGAGAGCTGTGACCAGATCTGGAGTCCTCAGCACAGGAAAGACATGGACCTGTTGGAGTGGGTCCAGAGGAGGGCCACAAAAATGGTTAGAAGGCTGGAGCACCTCTGCTATGAGGACAGGCAGAGAGAGTTAGGGATGCTCAGTGGAGACACCTTCTTGAAGCCTTTCAATACTTAAAGGTGGCCTATAAGAAAGATAGGGAGGGGCCTATTCAGCAGGTCCTGTTACAATAGGACAAGGGGTGATGGTTTTAAACTAAAAGAAGGGATATTCAGAGTAGATATAAGGAAGAAGTGGTTTACAATGAGGGTAATGAAACACTGGAGCATATTGACCAGAAATGGTAGGTGCCCCATACCTAGAAACATTCAAGGCCAGGCTGGACAGGGCTTAAAGCAACTTGCTCTAGTTGCAGATGTCCCTGTTCATTCTAGGGATGTTGGATTAGATGACCTTTAAAGGTCCCTTCCAACCAGAACTATGCTATGATTCTATAATTCTATATGATTCTGTCTTCTAGGAAAGGGAAAAATGGATATTAAGAGGCAAACAAAGCAAAACAGACCTGGGTACCAAATCATCCCATGTTACTGACCTTGGCTATGGAATTTTCAACTTTCTTATCCTTAGTCTTAAAAGAGGAATAATGTTTCAAAGCTATCTCAGATCCAACATTAGCAGAGTGTTAGGTATCTACCCCATCAAAATCTACCCCATATCAGTTTAGATAAAGGCTCCTCAAATAGGATATTGATAGGTGGTAACAATATAGTTAACTTTCCAGCTTGTTTATCAGCAATGAGTCAGTGTTTTCTACATGAAAACTAGGGTGGAGGTAGATAATAAGGCAGACTAGATGAAGTACAAATAGAGAAAAAATCTGCATTTCTAGATGAAAGCAAGTCCTTTTGATGTCTTAATTTATTCTCTTTGGTTTTACAAAAGGACCATATGAAGGACAAAATCAAAACATACAGTTGTCTTAACTGTTTGGTCAAGTGCTACTCATGCCCAGGCTGCTTTCTGTCTTTCTGAATTAAGGTGTTGGGAGAAGTGGATGACTGGGAGGTGGAGAAAGTCTCCCCGAGTCTAAAAGTTTCCTTTAACTTCAGATTGATTGGAGCAGCTGACATATTAAAGCCACACGAACCAGACAACATATAGAAGGGCCATGCAGAATGACTCAGATTCATTCATATGAAAAGAAGATAAGCTTTTAAAACTAAAACAGAGGGAACCATAGGGGAGGGAGGATCTCAAAATAAGCTGAAAAAGCCCAAATATTTTCAAATTTTGTTCATAACAATTACTGTTAGTTTAGACATCCTTTTGGGGAGCTATCCAGAGAAGATGAAAAGTGTAGGAAAATATTTTTTAAAAAGGTTAGCACAAGAAACCTCCATCTTTTCTTACAAGCTGCACTGGGAGATATGATGAAGACAGATTACAAAAACTCCCTGAGGCAAACATGCCAAATTTTTTTCAGTATCTGTCCAGTTAAAGCATCTATTTAGTGATCCGATCTAAAGCAGATGCCACTTTTCTCTTTGATAAAGGACAGTGCAGGGGCTCTTGATGGGGACTATTACCTTGTGTTCACCAGGGAGCTGCTTACTAATAGAAATTAAAGTAACCACTGCAGCCCAACAGGCATCAAATCCCTTTTCTCCTCCTCATATTTAACTTAGGGTGAATGTAGTGAAGGAAGGTTCCTTGTCAAAACTCATCATGCTAAGAGTCAGAAAATCCTGTGGGTCAGGTTCCTTTCTTCTTCAGATCTTCTTGGCAGAAAGCTTGCCTTGGCCAAGGCCCAGGGATTTCTAGCTAATAAATTATTATGTTGGAGGGACTGCTCACCCTGTAGCCATGCTAATTAGGTTCTTACCAGCAATTCAGATCAGTTTATATTCTCGACATTAATGTAGGACAGGCAAGTGGGACCCCGTGTTGTACTTCTTTCCTATTTGCAAAATAAGGTAGATCCATAGTTTGTAAGGAAACTGGTGTCAAATTCTGTTTTCAAAGTGTCTTTGGGGCAAAACTGGAATACCAGTAGCTCCCTATCATCTGTTTTTATTGGTTCTGTATCTTGATTGTCATGATTAGAAATATTTTATGACTGATATGATAGCTAATATCTAGGTAGGAAGGTATCAGAATGATATGGATGTCCTTGGTATATATTTTTCACACCCCAACTACTCTTTGAAAAAGTTCCATATGATTATTAATAACTCCAAAACATATTATTTCCCACTTGAGAAACAGTGATTGAAAGTCAGAGATAAAGAGAACAGAGGCACTGCCAAATATTATTTTGCAGGAGGAAAAAAAAAAAAAAAAGTCCACAAGCCCACAATAATGTTTTACAGTAAAGGGTGTGGTTTTTAGAGTTGCCACACTATCTAGTATTGCCAAGGACTTAATATGACAGGAAAACTGCTTTAGTAATCAAACTATGTAAGAACAAAACTAGGAGGTTAAAGACCCCTCTGTGAGATGAGTAAGTGTATAATGGTTTCAGTATTCCTGTTACTTGTCTGCAGTTATCTGCAGGTGTCAGATGACTCTTAATAACCCAAACACATTAATTCAAAATGGTTTTTATCCTTCATAAAGTATATTGGGTACAGCAACATAGATGAACTAATCCCTATCTGTACAAGAAAGGCTATTTCTGACTAAAGTTTCATTCATAAAGGAAATTGTTCCAGTACAGTGTGCAAGTCTCTCTCCATAAGTTATTACTGATATTTTTACTTTTTTAATGTGTCTTTCTGATTAACATTTTACAAGATTATGAGGCACCATTTCCTAGATTTATATTGCTGCCCATGTTTATCAGTGACCTGGGATAAAAAATGTGGCCATTGCCAATAGTTTGCAGGTGATCTACAAGTTGGGAAGTTAGCAATGAAAGAATGGCAGATACTGACAGATATCTTTAATGTAGTGAAACGTAAACTCATATATCAAAGAAAAGAAAAAGCAAGGCATACTTGTCATTGGGGATACTCTGTCCAGGCACTCTGGGACTGCAAAACACTTTTCTAGCGTGATGGGTAGTTAGACAAAGAAGCAGCTTTCAGTTTAATGTGAACTTTTACTCATGTACATGAACAGAGGAGTGTCATGTAGGCATAATGAAATCATCTCAGTATTTGGCATGGGTTAACTGCTGTTGAAATGCTTCTTTGGTTTGGTACCAAGGATAGAGAAAGGATGTTGATGAATTAGAGAAAATTTAGAAGGCAGATATGAGAATGATTAAGTGCTTAGTAACAGATCACTCAGTGAACAATGGGAAAAGCTCCAATTGTTTAGCTCCTCAAAGTGCAAATTAAGGACAAATGCAATAGTTTTGATAACTTAGAGAGGAACAGGAATTCAGAGGAGGGCTCTTCTGAACGTATGCAATGAGATGCATCAGTAAGAAGCATCAGGAAGCTGAAGCTAGTCGAACAGTTCTGAAGCAAGCTACATATTATTTACTATGAAAAGAATAACTTGAGGAGGAAAATAATGATTCTATAGACATGGAATATATTTTTCTTTCTTGTGTTTGTAGCAGATACTTTTGTTCAAGCTGGAATTCACTCAGCTACATCTCCCACTCTGTGTTACACAAAGGGGCTGGTTAATGATCCCTCTTATCTGAATAAACTATATATTAATTTTGATATTCAACATCTCATTCTTACAATCTCCCACGTGGACAGCAGTGGTCTTCTTTGCCTTATGCATGTTTTAGAAATAGTGAAAAAACGCATTTTCTGAGCAGAGCTTTAATTTCCAAAACCATTCAGGTTTTGTTGTTGTTGTTGTTTTTTGCTTATCAAGAGTTTGATCAAAGGTACTAATGCTAAAGGCTTGAGGAATTGTAACTGGAAAGCTGTCCAGCAGAAAAAAGACCTGAGAGTGTTGGTCGACAGCTGGCTGAAGCCAGTAAATGCCCAGGTGGCCAAGAAGGCCACCAACATGCTGACTTGGTTCATCACTAGTGTGGCCAGCAGGCCTAGGGCAAGGATCATACCCCTGGACTGGGCACTGGGGAGGCTGCCCCTCAAATCCTGGGTTCAGTTTTGGGCCCCTCACTTCAAGAAGGACATTGAGGGGCTGGAGTATGTCCAAAGAAGAGCAACGAAGGTGATCAAGGGTCTAGAGCACAAATCTTGTGAGGAGCAACTGAGAGACCTGGGGTTTTTTAACCTGGAGAAAAGGAGGCTCAAGGGAGACCTTGTCACTCTTAACAACTCCCTGAAAAGAGGCTGGAATGAGGTGGAGGTTGGTCTGTTCTCCCAAGTAACCCTCAATAGGACAAAAGGACTTTGGTCAAGTTGTGCCAGGGGAGGTTGAGGTAGGATATTAGTAAATGGAATGGAGGCCCCATCCTTGGAGGTATTTAAAAAACATTGAGATAAGGTGCTGAGGGACATAGTTTAGTGGTGACCTGGCAGTGCTGGGTTAAGAACTGGATGATCTTGAAGGTCTTTTCCAAGCAAAACAATTTTATTATTCTATAATCCTAAATCTTAATATAACAAAAATGAACATGTAAGAAATCAGGTTTTCTTATAATCATCTGGACTGTTTGCCATTCTTCATGTTTCTTACTACTCTACATCTGTAAAAAATGAATGCAAATCAATTGGTAGCAGTTTGCATCCCTATATACCCCGTATGTGACAAAAGAGAGAATGTGAAGCAGCAGAAAATCAAGTGTCTGCTACAGGATCTAGACTGAACTGGAATTTATGAATAACTATAAATTGAAATAAATCTTCTAAAAATGATCAACTCTGGAAATAAAAATTGTTCTTTTCTGGTTTTGAGGGGTTTGGAGTGGAGAAAGCACAGATATGAGCACATATCATTTATTTTGTTTGAAATTTGTTATCTGCTGTTAATCCAGAGAAATTCTCAGTACAAGCAGTTGGGTCCCATTATGCACCAGATTTGTTTTTTGCAGTCTCAAGTGCCCTCTTAGCTTTCTGACTTGGTCCAGCCTGCAACTCTGCTTTCACATCATACAGGGACGTGTTTTGTTTCAAGAAGAACAAGACAACAAAACCATTGATCTTATTACCAAGCAAAGGAAGAAGTAAGGAAAAAGGAAAACTGTGTTCTTTCCTTCCTTTAATGTTACTGAAATGGAAGCCGAGCCTCTGATCTGCTCCTAGCATCAGTCCATATCTCCTATGGATCTCTTAGTGTAACTCTTTATGATTACATCAAAGGTGAAACAAAGATCACTGAAACAGAAGCACTTGGGAATGGCTGTGAGCAAATTTATTGACAGGTCTGCAGGGAGAGGTGGGTGCTGGCTTCTTAAAACTACTATGCTTTGATTGGAGTTGCTCAGTTATTCATTCCCTCAGCCTGCAACCAAAATAAGGCAACATCAAACTGAAATGGTTTGATCCAACAGTGGATTTCACTAACTTAGATGCAAATCTGGTTAATGTGGTCTCTGGATGGAGGAAATCCTTGCTCTTTATTGGTCTTGCCTTTTCATAGCCAAGTGCAAAATAAAAACCTGAAAGCATACTTGGTCGAAGTCATTTCATAAGGCTCTGTACTGTATTGAGTCAGCTCTTTGTACATAAGTTTTAATAACATTATGAAGAGCAGACCAAATAAGAAGATAGTTTGTGGACTGTGGCATCTGTTTGCTACTTGATGACTTTGGCCCATGGCTTTTTATACTTAAGATCAAACAGGAAGAAAAGCAAACCCTAATAGACTGGAACATAGAGAAATAAATATTTCCAGCAGTTCTCTTTTCAATCCTCCCAAAACAGGCAGAGTTCAGCAGTGTCTTGTCTTCTGACAGAAGTGGGGAGAGAGTGGAAGTGGGGCTTTGGCTTTATGTGATGGACGGGCTTTTTGGGAACCCAGGTGGCAAACTCAGTGTTAAGAAACCAAGTTATTTCACTTCCAGAAAATTGATGGGCTCTGCAAAATTTAGCAGACCATTGGTTCATGAGCATGACTACAGGTAGTGGTAACTTATAAGTGCAGTAGTGTTCAAGGCCTTATTCCTTGTTCTTTTTTTAGTGTTTGGTTTGGCAAGCGATAGCTTTCATCGCAGTTTGAAACCCCTGACAATTGATTAGTGAACCAATAACTGTGGCATCATAAAATACCTACTCCTTGCACAAAGCTTTGCTTATCACACTCTAGGCTTTGCTGACTTAGGGACAACATTATGTACTTACACACATTCTTTTAGTTTTTCTTCACTGCATTCCTGCTTTAACAGATATTTCCCAAAGCACTTAAGGAAGTGGAGAATTAATGAAGAATGATACAAAAGTTTCCTCCCTTTCTAGAGGACTCTCACAAATTTGGACCCAAAATACCTGATAGTTTGATTTTAGAAACACCCTATTTTTTACAATAGAGTGCCACTGGCAATTTAAAAAGGGGATGGTTAATCTGAAAAGCAATTGTTTCTCTCTGATACCTCAGCCATATTTGTCATTGCTTTTATCTTTGTCATTTTCTTTTGTCCCAAGAACTGATTCTTCCACATGAAATTTAGCCTCTCCTTCCTGTGTAAAATTTCCCATGAGTAAAACTAATAATAAAAGCTATTACCCAACATATTACCCAAGGCTGAGGTAGTTATTCTGACTGTCTATTTTTATTTAATACTATATATCTTTTTATCTTTACCCATGGGATGGGTTTTCATTCCCATTAGTCCAGTCATAGGTTGGTGTGACTCCACTGACATCACTGGAATTATATGCTCACTATGAGTGGTATTATCAAGTGGCACATTCCTATACCCTGGAAATTTAGTTTTGATCCATACAGACCCCTCCATGTTAAATAATGCAATATAGTCTCTCTTGCAGTTATCTTTGAGTCTGGTATAGCAAATTAAAAATAGACTTCAGGTCCATAAGGGCTTTTTTCAGTTCTGAAAGATGATCGAAAAGAGAGTTTCACTGAGCACATGTTATCAAGTCACTGACCATCACTGTTCTCTGCAGTCTTTGTCCCCTGTTTGTGGGCAGATTTGTGAGAAATAGAAATGTGCCACAATTTTGCAGAGTTTCTCTGCCTCATGAAAACAGAAGACCATTTAGTGGACCTGGTATTGATGTTTAGTTAAAGGGAGTCCTTAGATTAGCTTAATATTTGTACTCTAATGACCATAAAGATTAAGGTTACAAAGAAGTGTTTTGTAGTGTGTGTTAAGTAGGTCTATAAGACCTTCTTACATAGGGAAAATAATTTTATCTATCAAACTGTTGTGGTTTAACCCCAGCCAGCAGTTAAGCCCCACACAACTACCCACTCATTCCCCCTGCAGTGGGATGGGGGAAAGAATTGGAAGGGTAAAAGTGAGAAAACTCATGGGGTGGTATGAAGACAGTGTAACAGGTAAGCAAAAGACAGGCACACAAGCAAAGCAAAGCAAGGAAATCATTCCCTGTTTCCCATCAGCAGGCAGGTGTTCAGCTGTCTCCAGGAAAGCAGGGCTCCATCAAGTGTGACAGTTACTTGGGAAGACAAATGCCATCACTCTGAACATCTCCCCCTTCTTTCTTCTTTCCCCAGTTTTTATTGGTAAACATAACATCATATGGTATGGATTATCTCTTTTGTCAGTTGGGGTCAGCTGTCCCAGCTGTGTCCCCTCCCAACTTCTTGTGCACCCCCAGCCTACTCATTGGTGGGGTGGGGTGAGAAGCAGAAAAGGCCTTGACTCTGTGTGAGCTCTGCTTAGCAATAACAAAAACATCCCTGTATTGTCAACACGGTTTTGGTCACAAATCCAAAACATAACCCCATACAAGTTGCTGTGAAGAAAATTAACTCTATTCCAGCTAAAACCAGTACAGAAATCCAGAGTTTATATCAGAGGAGAAGGGAATGAAGGCAGGAGTGGGGGCTGTACTAAAATCTCAATCACAGATCACTTTGACCATGATCTCTTACATGTTTCTACAAACATTCATTGACTTCAGAAGAGTTTTCTGATTTATGTCCAGCTAAAATTTGGCCAGAAATGAATACTGCTGTTATCTTGAATAGTGTGGTTGTTGGGATATCTGTGAACTTCCATTATATGGTAGTTCAAAGAGTACAGCAACATAGTCCCACAGCCTATGGTGTTGTAAAGTTGCCAAACCACTTGATTACTTTAGAAAGTGTGAATTGAATTCTGCTATCATGACATCTGAAGCCCAGAGGTGACACAAGTTAGCACTGTTTCACCCAGATTGTGCAGAGCAGATTATATCCCAAAATGTTTGTTATATTCAGCCCACTTCCAAAATCTCTAAAATACAACGTTGGAACAGCAAAGAAAAGTGCTGGGGCTCGTATCCTTCCTAAGCAGCATTGCACACCAGAGAGCTGCAAGCAATATCCATTGATCCAGAAGCTTATGCAATGTATGTGTGTTTGTGTCACCTCAACAGTGAAAGGTCACATTTAATTTTCTGCCAGAAGAGCACCCTCTGAGCTGACACATGAAGATAAAGATACTACTCATTATAGTGGTTGTGATTTTTCTACCCAAATAGGTTGTGTGGGAAGGAGATCAGACTCCAGTCCCTCGAGTGCAGAACAATCTATGCGGCAGCCCCTCATCTTGCTGAGCCAGCAGAGCAGCTCCTTCTTGCTTCCTAATTTCAGATAAGAGTTAAACATAAATAATAATAATAACAATACCAAAAAGTCTGATTATCTCACAAGAGTTTAAGTGTTGCGTATAATCTTGAGGGAAAAAAAAAAAAAGTTAAAACTCCAAACTGAGTGTTTAGTTCCCTTGTTCTAAAGTATCTAGAATGTAGTCCTCTTTACATCTAAATTAAATAGACAAGATGCAAACTAGGGTATTTTGAAAATATGTGGGATGATGTTGACTTTTTTGGTTATATTCAGCTTTTCTATCTCACAGACAGATTCTGGAGTGGCAAATCCCAGAGTGGCAGATCCTGGAGTGGCAAATCCTTGACTGAACTATCTTCTGAAAGAAATAATATGTTTTTATACCAGCTGAGGATCTTGTTGTCTTGTTAGAAAGAAGCTCCTGTGATTTTCTGTAATGAGTCGTGCAGCTGTCTCCTAGTTTGCCATCAGGACTTCCCCAATGTCTGCTCATTCAGTCCTCTTCCACTTTGTCTGCAGGCTTCACAATAAGTAATTACCTATCAGTTTCTCAGCATGAATTCTGGAAGGGTTTTGAAAGGGGGATATAGTTGGAAAGAAGAGAAGAGGGGATAATTAATCCAGGGTTCTTGGGGAAAATAAAGAGAGCAGATATAGAAAAATAAGCAACAGGACCAAAGAAAAGAGGGTAGAAGAGATGCTTCCATAAGCAGGGAACAAATGAGGACATTTCAGTGATGGGAAGATTATTTCCTTAATTAGCAGCAGAAGCTGGGGGAGAAGAGGTAAGAAGATGGAGAGTGAAAGAGGAGGAGGAGAGGAAGGTTCCTGGAGGCAGTGAGGAAAACACTCAGTGTACAGGGAAGGTGACAGAAAGACAACTGAAAAGAATGATAGGAATCCAAAACCAGTTGAGAAGGACTGCAGATGGCACTTCTAAGAAAGCTGGTGGGCAAAGGAGCCTCAAATTTTTCATTGCCCATCATGCAAGTGCTCGGACATGACACTATTTCCAGCTTTTACTGAGAGCCTTTACATGGTATGTCACAAGGCACAACGTTAGACCTTGAAGGTCAACTGCTTGAAAAAATGCAATAATTCCCTGAAATGAGCTGCCTGAGGAATCTCATTACCTTTTTAAAATAGAATTTGTACATAAAAGACAAGGAAGAATCATCAGACCCTACATGGACGGGCCAGAGCTGCTGAGGTGCACAGGCAATAAGAAACAGATTGGTAGGTATGAGCCACCATCGGTGTCTGTAATGCCAGGAAACTAAGATCTTCATATTTTTTTTGTGCTTCTTATCTGCATAGAGGAATGTAAGAAACAGAGTGTTTTGAGAGACGTTGAAGTTTTGCTTTATCTTGGTCTGTTCCATGGTCCCCTTTGGCATACTTTTGGGTGCTCCTCAGGTAGAGATACCTAAACAAGAATGAAGAAACTCCAGGGCTCATCTTGGAGATCATCTGCTGGGAAGGAGCCAAAACCTTTGGCCTTTCTTTCCCTAGAAGGCAAAGTAATTTTCCAGTGGGAATGATGCCAGGTTGGGTGCCAGTGGTGGGGTGGTACTGTGGCTGTTGTCCTAAGACAGTCACCTGCTCCATTCCTCACCCATGCAAGCCTGCAGTGCCAGGAGCCATGCCCACCCATCTCTGTGGTTTTGTTAAAGTGCTTAAATACAGAATTGTTTCTGGACCTGGCACTGTGCTCTCACAAGGCATGCATGCAAAAAGCAGAACTGTAGTTTTTTACATATTGCCTCTCCTTTTCAAAGATCTGGGGAAGAAGCTTAGAAAGGAGAATGAAAAAGTGAAGAGAATTTTTTCTCTTTCATTGCTATATGTGGGGGTGATTCCACAAAGGGTCATAAAGTATTTTTGATTCAGAGCAGTATGAGAGCAGGTTTTAGTACGATATCTTTGTTTTCTTATGTGTATTCTTGCCTCTGTTCCCTCTCAAATTGAAATGCATTTTTTTTTGTTTTATTTTTAAAAGTTTTTTCAAGACGCAGTTTTATTTGAGTTATATATATGCTATGCTTATGGTAGCAATCATCTGGTTTGCATTTGCACATTTAGTATGGATAGTTCCATGTGTACTTTCTTTTTCTATTTGCACATATGAAGAATAGTGTTTAAAATGGCATATTCAATAGATTTTCACTTAGCAGACTTTAGGAAATGAAAAGACTATCATGTAGAAAAATTCTGCTTTAAGCTGTTCTCTGTAGGCTGATATCCCATAGTCTGGAATTGACAATTGTGTTCGCTGTATGTGTGATTAAAGAATAAGCAGTGAAGCCTGGAAAAGAAAAAGAAAAAGAAGGGAAGAAAGATTTATTTATTTTTATTTTTGTCCATGAATGTCCACAGCAATGGGGAGAGGATTTTTTTCAAACCAGAATGTTTCTCAAAGTTTTTCCTTGACATGACAGCTCTTTAAAACATGAGGACTGGGCAGGAGAGCATCAGTTCAAGCAATGAGAAGCCTGGAAAGTGAGAAGGACCAAATTCAAAGCACCTCCATTTTATTTCTGGGGATCATGAAGAGTAAAGTTGCTTATCCAAAAGAAGTAAGGGTGCTGTTCTAAGCAGGGAGAAAAGCCAGTACAAAACCATCTATAATCCTTTATGGTTACTTATTTTCCAAGATGGAGCAAATGTATGTTGCCCTTCCACTGCAAATGAGCAATTCAAAGGTGTTGCTTCGGTTTTAATAGTTTCTAATAGTAATGCCTCAATTCTGTGAATAAAAAACATTTAGTAAAAAGAACAAGTACAGCAAGTCTTAAGTAGGGGGACAACGTGCTCTTTCATTGTGATTAATATCCTGCTGTTGCTTACATATGGTCCATGTTGAGTGAATGGGTAAAAGTAGTCAACCTTGAAATCAGTATGCAAACGTAGCCTTAGTTAGATGTTTTGAAGGTCCAATTTACCTATCCAGGCACCTGCTTTTTTCTTATTGAACTTTCCTAGAAAGTCAAGGGATAATGCTAACAGTGTCACGTATTTATGCTCTACAGCAAGATCCTGGAAGTGCGAGGTGGTTTTTAACCAGAAAGCTAATGAGAGAACCCAAGCAACGAAAAAGATGAGTCTATCTCGTTAACAGTTATAATGACTTATTTCTGTGAAATAAGGAAGGAGGTAATCCTTATTGGTGCATGCTGCATGTCACAGAATATCTGAAGACCCCGTCTGTTGCTCCTGATTATCTCTCTTCATAGATTTCCCATGGGAGATGATGCTGAAAGACAAGGGGGGTGGTACTGGAGCAGAGGGGGCAATAGTGGGCAGTATCACCAGGCTACTTGAAAGGAAAATATATCATCTGTGTGTCTGTAGGGGACAGATGGGATTTTTAGTTGTAATTGTTTTGTGTGCACTTCATGTTTATCATCAATCCTAATGCTTCCCCTCATCACTGAGCTCTGTTAAACCCAGAGAACTACTAACCTTTCTCTCAAATGCTTATCTATGTTAAAGAGCAGCTCTTTTTCTCACCTTCCTTTCCAAACTCTGTAGCCCCACTTGTGTAGGGAGGATATCATAAACTTATTTGTCTTCTTTCTCTCTCTTTGTATGTTAAAAAAATGAAGAAAGACCTCGAAAAGAGGAAAATTAATATATTGCTTCAATTGAAGCCACGGTGGAAATCAAATCACACATACTATGCTTAAATTCATTCACATATAACTTTATTCCGTCTGGTACCTTCTGTTCTATCATTTATAGGACGAAACACTATTCCCTATAGTCCCCAATACTTTTCAAACAACGGCAGCAAGAATATAAGCTTTCCCCTGGTTTGCTAGCCTATCTTCTGTAACACTTTTTGTCTGACTAATTTGGATAAAACAAAAAAATAACACAGAATGCCCTTTTTTAGTGGTGAGGATAGTTTTTTCAAACTTTGTAGCTTGCACTTATCTTGTGTTTCTGCACAACAGAAATAAAATGCACACAGTTGTGCCCTCTACTCTTTAAAAAATAAATAAACAAAAATAAATAAAAGATTACTGGCTGAACTATTGACTTCAAACTTTGAGCAACCCACTAGTTTGGCTCTATGTCTTCTGCAGAGTGTCTTCTCTACAGCAAGTGAAGTAAAATAAACTGTTTGCCTAAAGAATTTGAGGTCACCAGAGGAAAAGCACCATGTGAATGCATCTTATTGTGAGGCAGGGAAATATTCATGAATGGCTAAAATTAGTTGGGAAAAAGAATACCTCAGCAGCTAGACCAGTAAGAAGCTAGCAGGTCTTTGGCACCACCGACTTGGGTGCCTCTTTCATATTGAGTGATGGAAGCTGATAAAGACACAATGAAACATAAAACACACGCCCCACAGCTTCTTTTGTTTGAGGAACAATGACTTTCAGATGCAATTAAAGGCAGAGGCTGGAAATTGTGTGCTTATATTGTGTTTCCATGGGCAGGGAGTTTTGTGTCTCTAGTATACCTCCTTCTACTTAATGAACTATTCTTCTAAAATACTGTAAAAATAACTTTTTCTTTCTTGTTTTAAAGTAGTCACTAAAAATGGACTCTCTGGCACATTATTGCTATTATTAATTCACTTCTAATCACATGTATTACAAGGCAAAGCCTGAGAGGAGATTGAAACATGATATAAAAGGTGCTAATTTGATAATGAATGGCAATCCACAGTATGTCTTCTGTGAATTCTTCTCATATAATTCCTCTTGATCCCTTGGAATATCACATGCCAAATGAAGCAGCTGAGGTAATTTTAATTCCCTGTGTCCTTTTCTTGTGAGATTTTTCTTTTGGTCTTTTCAGAAATTTTAATGGTGGCTGGTTTTGATTCTGTAACAACAAATGTTTCCTGACGTAAGGTGTGGATCAGAACAGCAGCTGTGGCTGCATGCACTGTCCAGCCCTTCACGAGAAAGTTTGGGCCCTGGAGCTTTCAGTGGTGTTTGAGCAAATCATGTAGTCTATGTACCCCAGGAGGCAACATTTCCACTTTATTCAACTTCACAAGTTAAAGATGAAGGTGGCTGTCAGATGGGGCACTGAAATTCAGTGTCTCCAGCAAATCACCCCTGTGTGTTTCAGAAGCACAGAATACTCCGTCCTGCTTTTTCTGTCACTATCTGGCTTCCAGCAGACTGTCAGCATCATCCACATGTGAGTAAAATTTGGAGTCTGTAGAATAACTAAAACTCTATAATAACCAGCTACTGTAAAGTGTAAGTGGAGGCAATTCCAGGAAAAGGTTTTCTCCACTGCATTGAAGGCTCTATGTTCCTTTCTAGGTTACTTGCATCCCTAGAAATAACTAACATGTGAGAGCCTCCAAAAATGCAGATGCCTTCTAGGTCCTACCCTGTGGAGAGATCTTGAATTTAAAGGTATCAAAAATATGGTGGATCCATTCTAGTGTGGCAAGTTCTTCTTAGGGCATCTCCTGTCTAAGTAATATGCGAGCTACTCAACTGTTGTACAATTGCCTGATATCTTCAGTTTCTGATCACCTATCCCTGGGCACACAGTGGTAACTACTTGTTGCCATCGTTTGGCAGTATGGACTTAAATTCAGTGGGAAAACACATCACTCAAACTAGACTCTTCATCTCACCATCCTACAAAGCAAATTAGATAAAGCCTTACAGACTGACTGGTGGTACAGATGTGGATGCCCCTTCATAGTTCTCTGTGGTCCTATTTGCTTATAATTAATACATTATTGGGAGATTGTCAGTGAATGTGTAGGATTTTTTTTTTGCCTGTGTAGGAGGCACCCTTATTTTCTTGGGAAGAATATTTGAGCTCATATAAGACTACATGAAATTTAGAAGTATTGGGGGGGTTGATAAGTACTTTATCATTAGAATTACAATTTGTCATTGCATATTAGCTTGACAATTATGACACTGTGATTCTTCATCCAAGAATATGTCTCAAAATCATTGTCAGGGCATTGTGGATTTTGGAAAGATCAAATCAGCTGCATAGAACTCAGGCATCTGAACTTATGGGTGTTTTATTCAAGCCAGTCAATGGGTCCCCTTAAAGGTTCACAAGCTCTCTGTGTGAGCACAATCTTTCTAATACGCTCATTGTAACAAATCAATGGCAAATGAAAGAAGGGCTAGGATGAAGCAGGATGCATGGTGTGGTCTGAGGAGGTGGCAGCAAAGGGTGGGAAGCACCATCTTTTGTTCCTGATTGCACTTCTTGGTTGTGTAGCAAAGCAACTGTAATGAAAAGTCTTGCAAAACAGCCTTGGTATCAGATTTAATGACTGAGTTTCCGTTCCAAGGAATGAAACTCCAAGACATCACTAATTTACTGAACATACACAGTAGACAATGCAAAACAAAGTATCATAGCAATTTTATTTTGTACAGCTGCTACTATTTGGTGATATGTGTGAGACATACTTTCTTCTTGAATGTTGAACACACTACAATTTGTTAAAATCCCAGTCTCACTGGAGAGTCAGACCCAAGCTCCCTTTGTCCTCTGGAATGGCAAGATTTTACTTATCCAGAACCTTAATCTACAAATGTTCCCTCTTGGTCAGGGAGAGACTTGATGATGATCTTCCAAAAATCCATCTGAACTGCTGAAATATTTTGGTCTGTGCTCAGATTGTCTTATATTTCAGTAACTGCAGCTTTTCTCTTTTCCTTTTAGCTCTTCCTTCTCCCAAATTGCTCTAGCTAAAATGTCTGTGCTGAAGTTATCATAGAATCAGAGGGTCATGAAGGTTAGAAAGGACCTCAGGAGGTCTCTAGTCCAACCTTCTGCTCACAGCTGGGTCAGCACTGAATTCAGACCAGATTGCTCAGGGCTTTCTTCAGTTGGGCCTTCAAAATCTCAAAGGATGGAGGTCCTACAATTTATCTGGGCTTGAATATCTCTTACTAGATTGTTTTTCCTTTTATCTAGATGGATCCTTCCCTGTCAGGTACCTCAGTTCGTCTCCATCTTCTTAATAACTTGCTCAGAGGTGCTGTAAGGCTGCTACAAAGTCCCCGCTGAGTATCCAAGTTGAACAAATCCAGTTTTCTCAGTCTTTCCTCATACCTCTTGTGCTGCAGACTACTGACCACCTTGGTGGCCTATGCTGGACTCCCTGAAGTTTGTCAATAGCCTTCTGTGGTTAGGGCCACAGCTGGATGCAGTATTCCAGATGTGGCCAAAGGAGTAATGAGAAAAAAGTACTTCTCCTGAAAGATTCATTTTCCCTTATTCCAATCAGCTTTTTTTTTCTGTATTCAAATCTTTGGGTTTTTTTTTTAAAAAAAAGCAACCACAATCTAGAAGACATTCCTCCTACTCTACATGTTTGCTCTTATTTACCTTATTTGCATTTTACATTTGTTTTCTCTGATGTCTCTTGCCACTATTTTTCTTCCCTTTTGGATTTTCCCTTTTCTTCCACTGTTTGTCTGATGTTTTCTTCTGGTTTGTTTTTGATTTTGTTTGGGTTTTGTTTGTTTTTTTTTAATTATATTTCCAGGGCCTTCTTTTGTCAACCTTTGTATCTTTGAAGTAGCCAAGTTCAGAGTAGTTCCAGGAACCGTTAAAGCATGAACCATCCTCTGCCTTCCAACAATCCTGTTTATTTCTGAGCATTTAACCTCTAAGTTTAAACAGTCTCAGCATCTTTCAACAACCAACATCCAGCACACAACATTGTCATATGTCGAGAATATAAACACTCGTTTGTAGTTTCCTCTTCAGATCCCTGGGTCTCAATGGTATCTTGTGGAAGGAGTTCCGTGTGGAGCTGGCTATGGAAAATGTCAAGTTTCTTGATGAAAGCAGGAGGCTGTCCAGTGGAGAAGAGAGAATTCCAGCTTTCTACTCAGCAGAAGGCTTGGGGATTACAGTTCCTAAGCAGACATGGGGGTTTGAAGTACTATGATTTCTCTCCCCCAAAAACACTGCCGAAGCAGGCAGGCAAGTAATTAGGCCTAGCATGCTTTAATTACTTTTTCCATTTTTTAATTTTTCTTAACTTCAGGGGTGCTGGCAACCAGCATAATAAAAGGAAGTAACTCGTTCAGAAACAGAACTTCTTCCCCATGTCTCCTCATGGTATACAGATGAGGAGGTAACTAAATACTTGCTGGGATAGTCCTCGTTATTTTGTTCTTAGCTAAATTAAATGCGTAATATATTTCCAAAGTTCAGATTAACATGATTGTGATAATAGCCTCAGGGTCAGAAAAATATCTCAGTAAACAAGGGGGATTCTTTTATTTGTTATCCATTTTATAGATACATTTTTAGAAGTGCAGCATCTCAGTGAAAGAAACATCTGCAGATAAGAGGTGTATTTTGGAGGTATAATTGAGTTTTGACCTCTCTTTTCCATGATTTGTTTGATCTCCAGAGGCTTAGCTCAACAGGAGTCAGTGGGAACACATCGAGAAGCAAAATGGCAGAACTCGATGCTGAGTTTTGATTTATGTGTTTGAAGTGAACTTTACTGCTGTATATCAGTTCAGCTATGACAGAAGGAGGCTGAAGACACTTTCAGTGACTATCTTCTGTCTCTCTGAAATCATGTCTTACATCTATTATTATAATATTGAATCTATTATTGTTTATTGCTTTTTGGGTTCAACGAAGGACACAGCCTGGAAGGAGTCTGTTTACCAGTGTACTATTCTATCACCATATGCTCCCAAATTCCCTGTCCCTTTGCTTTCCCATTTGGAAAACAATGATAAAGAAGTTTGCCAAAGCTTGAGTTCTGCAGCTGAAAATATCTGAATATTGGTTTGATTTTGCCTATCCTGTCCTGCTGCCAAGGGAATGATCTAAGTAGAGAGGTAGCACCTTTGCATATGCTCTGAGCATGCTTTTCTTTAAAAGATTCCCAATTACTGGTAGTTTATCCCTCTGCCATTTTATCTCATCTTCCACCATTTTGTCTCACAAAAGACAGAATTGGGAAAGAGAACACTAAAGGGAAATTTAGACAGGGAAAGAAAAAAAAAGGTTAATTAGGGAGTTGGAGAAGTGAGTGGATATTTTTATTCCTTTTTCTCTTTCAAAGTAGGACACTTGTTGAGCTGTGAAGCTTAACAAGGAGCAAGTGGGAAAAAAAAGTGCCTCTGTTCTTTCGTATCAGTTCTTTCAGTATTCTGCTCGAAGTTTGAGTGGCTGCTGGAGAGAAGCACTTCACTCTGTTCTTCCCTATTTCTTTGTGCCCCCATTTGTCATCACCAGGGAAAGGGAGGATAAAGACTGAAAGAAAGGATGAAAAGCAATAGGTGATCACAGGGATGAAACTTTCAGACTGCACCTGCAAGACCAGATTGTAAACACTGGTTTCATCTTCCTCTCCAGTTTGGGATAACAAAACACATACACAGAGGCGGAGTAAGGTTATGTGCCTGAAAACCCTTTGATTAAGTTTCTAGCATTTCCTAGCCTGAAAACTGGTTCTTCCCTTTCCCTTTTGCTGTTTCACCACCTTTGATTCTCAGTAACCAAAACTGCTGCCAACATGCCTATATTTTACTTAAAAAAAAAATAAATGCCTATGAGGAACTTCCCTGTTGCAGTCTTAGGTGAGGAGCTTGGTAGAAATTACAAGAAATGAAAAGGGAGAGGTGAAAAAAAATTAGTGAAGACATGTTCTGAAAAAAGATTTTAAAAAGTCTTTCAGTGATAGTAAGGGCAATAAACACCTTGGGGCTCAGGCACACGTGGGAACAGGGGCTGTGCATTCATTTCTTCCACACCCTCTTCCTCTCCACCTTCTCAGCCTCCTGCATACATGTATTCAATTTTCTTCTGTTGCTGCAGGAGGATAAGAGAGAGATGAATTTCCAGGATCTGAACATTGAGCTTGCTTCTTGCAGCAGTGATATAAATTCTTTTCCACCTCCATTATATCTTATTAGGGAAAGAGACTCCATCATTACAGATATTAATGCCACATAAAAGCATCTGGGAACCTGTGAAGCTAAGAAATACAAGATTCCCCCAAAGGCAGCTCAATGTCATCACAAATTGTTGCTTTTGCAAAAGCTTCAGGGAGGGAGAGGGATCCTCATGACAAGCAAACTGTGCTAATTTCATCCCTCTTCTGTAACTTCACTCTCTTTTTATAGTCTGTCCCAAGCCTTTTGTGGGTTCAGAAAAGATAATTGTTCAGATTGTTGAAAAAAATGTCTGTTTTCTTTGCCAACTGTCTCACCCAGCTGTGTTTCCAGAGTTTTAGCACTACTGAGTTATTGGCAAAAAACTGATCCCAATCCAAGTTCTTCTGTAAACCTGCACAGCATGTGTAGTAAATTATTGGGCACATTTCTCTGTTTTCAAGCTGTCCCAGTTGTGAAGCAGCTGATCGTCCTTTGCTCTCTGTTTAATAGATGCATATTGGGAAGAGTGTGTTATGTGCTGCATTTATTAGAATTTAGTTCTGCCCCATGAAACAAACCCAGTTTAGGCCCATTGTTTGCAAATACTCTACCTACCTTAGACTCCTGTTGGAAGTCAATCTGTAGTAAGGCGGGTCTATAGGCTGAAGGCCCCTGGACAGAGCATATTAAAGACAAAGCTATGAAATTTCCCCATCAGTTTTACAACACTGAAATTTCACTGGTTTCACTGAAACTGTTCGTGATTTATGTTACTCAATTGAGAAGGATGAGGCCAGTAATTTCTAGTTCTGCAGAGGCAGAGGCTCCAGTGAAGTGTCCTGGCTAGTAAAATGACATATAGATGGGTACTTGTGGGTAGATAATTTATAGGCAGATACCATTATGCCTTCCTTATAACTATTCAAAGTCTAATACTGCTGGTGAAATATGGAAGTATTCATCTGCCTCTGAAAAATACTTAGTTAAAAGAAATGATCCCTCTTAGCTCATTGGCCAGATCATCTGGTGGCCCCCGAAGTTCTTGTAGTAAGGACATGATTCAGCAAGACACACCAGCATGTGCTTTTCAGCAGTAATCTCAGCTGAATTGCTAAGTAGCTCAACTGCTTTGCAGGCTCGAGCAAGATAAATCAAACCATCAGGTGAGGGATTCTGCTAAATCTAAATGTTCAGGATTGCATAAGACTTTGAGGAGATAAAAAAAAAAAAAGATATTGCAGCAGCCTCCATCTCTGCAGCTCAGTTTGAAGCTGGCTGTAGCCTTGCTTTCAGTGGAGTTAATTTCTAGTTTTCTTTCGTGTTAACAAGAGGACAGAAAGTCCTGCTGACTGTGTCCCATGTAGCCCAGTCTTAAACCACAGACATAAGTGGCAGCCAAGATACCAATAAAAGATGCTTAGTGGGATGGTGTGAGGAAAGGAACTATAATAGTCTCAAGCTTGCTGATATCTGTATATGACCTAGATAGTATGTTGTACTGAATCCAAAAATATCAGAGCACCACCCAAGCCTTGACAAAGGCTTAAAACTTCCATGTGATTAAGGTGTTATTTCTACTTTACAGATGTACCATATTGACTAATTGATTTGTCCAGCAGGGAGGAACAGAGCCCTGGTGACCACCTCCATATTCCTGTCCTATAATTATAAGGACACTACATATGTTGCAATTAAATTAGATGATATGCAAAAGAGGCTCCTTTACAACGTTCTTCAGCTATGTTAGCTTCCCAATGCTGCACTGCCAATACTGTAGGGATTGCTTATTTCGGTCGCCAAAACAACCCAAAAAAAAAAAAAACCCAACCAAAAAAAGCTGCACTGACACATTTTAAATATTCAAAATAAATCACGAGTTTCTGTCATGTGGAAACAAAAAACTAATGATACAGTGAAAGGCTACATTTCCATAACTCTGACTCGCATCTACATATTTTCCATTTGAAAGTCAATGGGAACCGTGTGGCTAAGTGCTGTGTGACTCTGAAAAACACAAAGGCAGCCTGCCTCCTCCTTGGCAGCCACAGCTCCGTCCTCCCGCAGAGGAATCACCTATGCGATTTGCATCTGATTTCCTTGCTAACCTGCAAGAGAACTGGAGCCAAACCGTAGGAGATGCACCGACGGGATCTGAATATTTAGCAGCATGGGAGCGAGGGGTAATTGATTCCCGGCCTGGGCACGCTGATGTAGCTCCTCTTTGCATAGTCAGGAGGGAAATGGAGTTGAGTTGAGCTAATATATTCATCAGCTGCTCACTTCCCCCAAAGAAGGAGACTTTTAATCCCATATATATCTTTTTAACCCCATAAATATAGAATCACAGAATCATTTCCTTTGGAAAAGACCTCTAGGATCATCTAGTCCAACCTTTATCCCAATATCTCCCTGACCCCTCAACCATGTCCTGAAGTGCCACACCTACTTGTTTTTTTAACGCTTCCAGGGATGGTGACTCCTAAGGAGCTTCAGGTCAAACCTTCACATATGGAAATCCATTTTTCCATCTATAACAGGTTAACCAAAGGCATACCTGGACAGTGGGACAATCTTCGCTACAAACAAATGGTTAAATAGTATCATGATTGCCTGGATGCGTTTCTAGTGAATATAGTTGAGTTTGTCCCACTGGAGTTCCTTCACCTCTGTAAGATATGAAAAAAAAGATGATCAAATGGTCAATGTGTGTAGAGAAGCAACTAAAACCAGAATTTAGTTCTACACTGCAGTATTGTTTTAGATAATGCCAAGCTGGTTCCTTGAAGGTGCACTCTTAACTCGCTTATTTTTTTATTCATTAAAGGAAAATCAATTTTGGACTGTGCACACTTTGTCCTGATCTCTTTAGTACCATTTGATTAGATAAAAAAACCCCAACAAACCAAAAGTGTTTAAAGCTTTTTTCAGTTCTTTTGAAATCTCTGTACAGCAATGGAGAAATATATTAAGTACCTGTTGCTGCAGTGAAGTCTAATCAGCTACAGACTTTCCCAATCACACAAGTCCATTGGCAAGGACCACACTTCTTTTACAGTCTATTTGGCTGCACTAGGAGAAAACAGAAAAATAGAAAATGCCAAGATTTGTGAAATGCACAAATAGAAAGAAAAAAATATTTTTTGCTTCATTTCTTAAGAAATAAGGTTTATGCAATCCCACTGCTCATATGGTTTCTGTTTCTCTTTTTTGTCTATGCTCCTGCTACCAGTTTGAAGTCAAATAACAGTCCCAAAGGTTGTTGAGGTCCTGCAGTGAAGGTGACCCTCTGGACAACCTCAGCCAGGGGAACTTGGGAAGAGCTTACCGCTTGCAGGATAGCAGAGTGTAGTCTCAAGAGAGAGCTGAAACTGTGACTCCAGCTGGAGCCTGCACCTTTCTAGACACATCAGGAGTTAATTACAAGATACAGCTCCATAGAAAAATGGTTCTCTATCAGTTTCTATTGAAATCAGCTCTTCTGGCCTCAGTCCTGCAGTGGACCTGGTGACAGGATACAAGCCATCAGGTTTGTGTTAATGCTGTGGGTTTAACTTCTACGAAACACAAACATCTGATTACTTCCCAGGGTGTTCTTAGTGATGGCAAATTAATTTTTGTTTAAATGTTTTGAGATCCCAGGAGCTACACAGATGGGAAACCTATTCATTCATAATGTAGGGCCCCTCAGAAAACGGTTCTGTCCCATCCATTTACTAATTCTGCATCATTAGAATTTCAAAATCAACATGCATTTACCAAATAACCCAACTGATAGGCAGCAATCAGGACTGTTAAGGACTTTCAGGTTAGCAGTTAGGGAATTATTAGCAATGTGGATTTAGTCATTTAAGTTTGTGGTTACTGTTGGGATTTTTTTTTTTACATTAACTCAGCAGTTAATTCAGCAGATGTAAAAACAGCAAGTGTTTAGCTGTCAAAAAGGGAATTTGAGGTTCCTGCTTGAAAATCTGTAGAGTGGCTTCAGCTCTTACTGACTGATTAAGCTTAGCTGCTGGAGGACTGCTGGATTAGCATGTCACAGGGCCTCCTCTTCTAAGGCCCCTTGTAGGGCCACAAAAGATTAAAAGAAAGCTGAGGAGAGGGCAATTTCACTGCATTTAAACCAGGCTACTTTACTCATTATTCCAGTGGCTGTGTTGACCGTGAAATTTTCAAGTAGTGATTTGCTTGGGGAAAAAAAAATCATTCCTTTCAGCCTTACTAACTTATTTTTCATTTTAACCTTCTATCCTTATTTCTCTTGATTTTAAAGCATAAATACATGCTTCCATGCTTCTTTGGGAGTAAAGTGCAGCTTACTCTAAAACACTCCTTTAGTGCATTTACGGATGATCAAAGTTGCCATTAATGCTTCCATTATTAATTTTTCTTTAGCACTGAAGCCCTTTGCTGCTGAACAAGGGATGTTAAGCAAGCAAGGAAGTTTGCCTGGAGGAGCAGGGGATCTGTCTTCTAAGCTGAGGAGGGAGTCCCCAGAGCAGCAAGGACAATATTAATTGCAGCCTGGGGATCTGGGTGGGCATCTGTTGGTGGCCTCTGTGGCAAGTACTTCATTATTAATTAAACCTGCAGCTGGTGGCATTGTCCATGAAGGTTCTGTACTGCACTCAGATCCCACCATGGGTCAGCACCAGTGGACATGATCTGGGGGGAGGGTTGGTTCCCTTGTGCACAACTGAGGTTTTGTAAGATCCATCATTGCATGAATGCTGCTCGCGTCCAATTTTGGCAGTAAAGGAAAGGCTTTGACTTTTGGCATCATATTCAGAGCACCAGAGAGTTCATCTTTCTGATTAGTGCCCCATATTGCACCATCAAAATGCCCTCCTAAGGCTCCAGGGAGAATACGGAATGGGAACTACAGGCATAGAGCTTGTGTCTCCCTTTGCACTCCTTTTGAGCTCTGCCAGTTTGTTTCACCTCTCATTGGGTTGGTGACAAGCAGTGGGAAGGGGCTGGCTTCCCTCATCACCTTTTCCTTTAATGAATTTCTTTCAGTCTTGAAACACATCACCTTCAGGTGAAACAGCCACTAAAAGCATGGAAAGATATTTCCATGCTCAGCCACCATTAGAGTCCAGCAGCTCACCTGCGCATTTAATTATAGTGAATTTCAATTTGGAATTTATAAGCAAAAAAAAAATAGCTGTAGGGAAAGCTACAGGAACACTATTGATTCAGAAATCCTTGTCATTGTATAGACTTTATATATAGGAAAGGCAAAGGTGGTGGGCTGCTGCATGGATTTGGGGCTCATGCAGGTGGAGATGTCCATGGAGAGCTTCAGTCTTTGTGAGCCCAAATGCCTCCATGTCCTCTGTATAGAGGAATAGCTGGGGAAATAGAAAGCCCAAGCTCCCAGCACGGCCAGGCACCACAAACTCATAGGTTTTCCAAAGTGGGTGATCTCTCACCCTGTTCTAATTCAGTAGCAACACAAACATTGCTGCCTAAGTCTCAAGGAAAGATGATGAGGAAAGAATAAAATGGGAAAGCACACCCTAAGGTCTGTAAGGATTGAAGACTTTCTCAAAGACTCCGTTGGGTTGTTGGGCCCACTTCAGAAAGGATGCATAAGCACGTGCTTAATTTTAAATGTGTACTAAAATCCCACTGATATCTTTAAGGCCTTAAAGATGACCTAACATCAAGAGATTTCCTTTGAAATCGGTATGACTGCTTGTATCTTCCTGAATCAGGACTCAGATGCTTTCTTGTATGCAAGTCTAAAGCCGCAAGGTCAGACACAGCCATTTCCGATTAGAAGCCAGGTATTTAAGGGAGAATATTTACTAAGGAAAACCAAAATATTAAGTAGATTCTAAAGTGCTTAGTAGACGTGCCTGGGATTTGGATCCCTCGTGCATTTTCTGGTTTTGCAAGCCTCTGGGATCACGTGATGGTGCTTACACCACTCTTCTTCTCAGGCTGCAGGTCTAATGAGGGTGATTTAATTTTCCCCCCACTGTATACATGTAACCTAACGTAGTAGAAAATATGACTTTGGATATAGTAATTGCCTTAACATTTGAATCTGGGAAACATTTTGTTCCATTTGAATATGTATGTCTTTCTCCTGCCAACAACAGGATATCATCACTGATCTCCTTAGAAGGTCCAGGAGACCCATATTCAAAGAGCGCAGTATTTACCTCAAAAATAAATATCTACCTTAAACCCATGATAGTGGTTTGAGAACCTCCATAGAGGTTTCCAGCCTATGAAATGAAGGGAAAAAAAATATTCTAGTGGGTTTGCAGAGGGTTATTTTCTGCACATGAATGCAGATAGGCCGCTATTCCAGCTCTTCTTGAAGGAGCACAGTCAATTAAAATTATACTGTAAGCAAGTATTTTTCTTAACTTTCTTTAAAAGTAGCCATGATGGTTATTAAAACTTAACTTACACAATGCCAGTTTACATGTTTACTTTCTTTGGTTTTGACTGAACTTGGAAAATAAAGATGTAATAAATAAACAGAAACAACCAAAGATCTTTTCCGTTGTGCTTCTTAGTCAATTCATTTTTCAGATTTTTAGAATTGAGAGGTTTGGCTTTCCTATATTACAGGGGAAGACATTTTAAATAACTTCTGTGGATATTTTAATGGGAACTTTTATATTTGAAGCAAAGTTATTAAAAATGTTAATAAAGGTTTATTGAAACTGAAGTTTCCATTTAGCAGACCTCCACAGCAGTATACAACCCCACCATACTGACTGTCTAACAGTGTCTCCTCTTTTCTCTTCCCCCTTTCACAGGGTGCCCTTTTACAGGAAATTGAAATGAAATTTTGTTACATATAACATTTTTCAATGTAGGCATGTTGTAAGATGCAAGCACATATATATTCTTCGTAAATCTTATTCCCCAGATCTTGTTTATTACATGGAAACACAATAATTAAGTGGTGAGTCTACTCATAATCTTTGAAGGGAGAAAATAGAAAAAGTATAAAACCTTTCAGCAGTTCTGTGGTTTTTAAAAAAAAAATAAATAAATCACACACAAACAAGGTTAAAGCTAAATTTCTTTTAAATCTTTAAAGACATCCTGAGAAGCATTTCAGACTACAGCCAGAAATGCTGCAGACCAAAGCTTCATTGGGCTCGTCTTCATAAAGCTCAAGATTGAATACAATTCCCTGGGAAGCTCAGGAGACAAGGGCAAAGCAATTCAACAGCAGCACATACATTTTTAGAAGCTTTTTACAGCCCTGCCTATTCTGACCTTTTCAGTGGTCTCGCTGTTGTTTAGGATATAGGTGGTTGGGGTTTTTTTTCCCATTTCAGAAAGCTGTTTATATGACATGCTGTTTTTCTCTGTTCTGGATCATCTTGTTCAAAAGCATTTCCTCTGCCCCTCAGAAACCATAGGGTTGTGAAGGAAACAAGCCTGCCAAAATCAAGACCAGCCACTTTTGCAGGGCAGTTAAGTGGGTACCATCACCTCACAGAGAACAGATGAGTCTATACACTTCTTCCGAGGACACAGAAATACTTTGCTGCTGTTATTTCTCATAGACTTCACAGAATCACAGAATGTTAGGAATTGGAAGGGACCTCGAAAGACCATCTAGTCCAATCCCCCCGCCGGAGCAGGATCACCTAGATCAGGTCACACATGAACACGTCCAGGCGGGCTTTAAACGTCTCCAGAGAAGGAGACTCCACAACCTCCCTGGGCAGCCTGTTCAAGTGTCTGTCACCCTCACTGCAAAGAAGTTTCTTCTCATATTTATGTGGAACCTCCTATGTTGCAGCTTACACCCATTGCCCCTTGTCCTATCATTGAATGCCACCAGTCCAGATTCCAGCTAATGCCAGAGCTCCTTTTCCCAAAGCATTGCAGCCACAGGTGGCCTGAGACTTGCCACAACCACTCTTCCTTGCTTGACTTATCTTTGCCCCTCTTAAGGATATGCATCTAGCAGTAGGTGCAAGCGCCTGGAGGCAGAGAACCTGTTGTTTTGTGTGGTTAGACTGTAAAGTAGCCTGCATACTTTGGGGTACTGTAGCTGAGGCTTTGAAAGATGCCTGTGGCAATTAGTTGTCCAGATGTCATTGAAAGTCAATGAGAACTGGGTGAAATCCTGAGAATGAGTGAGCAGCCAAATGCTACCATATGCTCATAAGCTTTTCTTCTGTCTAGCACAAAATGGCAGCCAGAGCAAGGCTTGAGACTGTGAATAGCAATTGAGATAAGCATAATAAATACAAAAGCAGGTGCCTTTCTCTAATTCGTATGTAGCAGGCTAATGATGTGATTTTCAGTTCAGAAAGTTATGTGTTAACCTTATACTGGAGCACAGGAATTGCCAGCATTACTTTTTTCCATTCCTTGCTTTGGTGGCAATAAAGGGAAAAAGAAAAAATCAAGGTGGCCAGATAAGAACTTGATTTGCACTTCATCTTCTCCCTCCTTGGGATCAAGAACTAAATCAAAGTAGAACAGAAGTGGACAATTAATTTCTCTTATTGTTTCCCATTTCCTTCTCAGTTGCAAAATCTGGCTTCCATTTAAATGATCCTAGCATTTATTCCATGAAACATGTAAAAGCATGGAAAATTAAAATGTATGAAAGTGAAAAAAAAAGTAAATTGTGCATTTTTTGTGCATATAGAACATAGTCCTTCCTATCCATGTTTATTCAGGGAGAAAAACCCAGATGAGTTTAAGATGAAGAAAGACTACAAGAGATCTTTTTTCTCCTTTCTCCTTACACATATGTCCCACAGCAGGGGAGGGATGCTTCAGTGCTCCATAAACACCTTGCTTTTGTCTTGCACTGCTCCTGTGAGGGGTTGCATCATGCCTTGTAGAAGTGACACGGCTGGAATTGTGCTGTGCAAGTATAAGGGAAAACAAAAACACAACCCTGAGCCTTAACTGCACATGTCTGACAGCAGCTTATTAAACTCAGTGCAGTCATCAGAGATATGACAGCAAGCATGTGGATGGAAAAAAAAAACAACCCAAAAGGTTGTTTCTCACAGCATGACGGAAAAATGTTTTCTACTAAGTGCAAGAAAACAAGGTGAGGGAAACAATTCCTGGCTTGGGGGGAGGTTCTTTTTAATGGAACTCAAGTTTAGGACGTCATTTGCTAATATGGTCTCTACAATTTAAATTTCCATCAAGCTCATCAGCCCAAATATTTGCACATGTTAATTTGTTCAGCTGAGGCCCCTTGATCTGTCATATTCCTGTGAATCATGTTTTCTGTTGGCTCATTCCTTGGGACAGCTTGCCTCCTTTTGGATTTGTTATTAAAAGATAATATTGACTTAGTTTCCTTTACACTGAGCAACAGCCTTGTCTCCTAAAGGCTGCTTTGGCTTGTGGGTGAGTGCATGTGTACATGTGTGTGTGTGTGAGACAAGCTGCTCTCAAAGACCCATTTCCTGCTGCTCTTAGTGACAAGAATAAGTAACATCATCTTCCCAGGACTACTTGATGTGCTGTGTCCCACTGGCATGTCCGTGTCTGTCAGAATTTCAGCCTAGATTGGAGCATCTGCGTGAACTTTGGAACATGAACGAGGAGCGGGCTTGAACTTTCTCCTCATGATATCAGCACCTGCTGGATATCACCAAGGGCAACAGGATCCCCAGTGCTAAACCTCATTGCCCCACTGACCCTCAGCAGGGTAAACCCCATGAACTGCTATCCAGCAACCCTCTGCATGGAAAGGTCTGCCTCTATATCCATTTTCTTCCTCTCTTCGAAACCAAAGCACTGAGGAATGTGTCAGCTACCTCTACTTGATTACACTCAGCTCTCTTGTCCTGAAAGATCCCTCACCACTGAAGTTGCTGCTGGCTGCTCACTGCCCTACCCAGCTCCAGGGCTGAGTGCTGCTGCTCTAATTTCCTTACACATGGTTATGTGCAAGGGAAGCACCCCAAGAAATGTGTCTCAGGAGCTTTCGCTGCCCTTCTCCTCATCATCTACCTGCCCAGGGGTGGACAGTTCATGCTTTAGCTGAGAAGCAGCAAAGTCTGCTACTGCCCACTCTCACTGCAGACTTTGAAAGCTGTAAATCATAAGGACTGACAAGTAATGACTTTTTTTTTCCCATTTCTATGCTTGTGTTGGTGCACTTAGCACTTGTTCTCTCTCTCTCACCCTCTCTGAGATCTCTTTATGTTGTGGTGGAAAGCATCAGAGAGGAAAGATTTAGGATTGCCTCTCCCTCTGGAGCTGTGATGATGGACAGCAAGCCCTCCCCCTGTATAAAATATGTGCATGCAGAGCATACTGCTTTCTACTATT
This sequence comes from Brachypteracias leptosomus, assembly GCA_013401335.1. NCBI lineage: Eukaryota > Metazoa > Chordata > Aves > Coraciiformes > Brachypteraciidae > Brachypteracias > Brachypteracias leptosomus. The sequence continues at coordinate 9,231 of VYZX01016156.1, read as the reverse complement.
CCCTGTTGTGGCTGCCATGTGCTCAGCAATGGGACCAGAACAACCCAGATGGGGAGCAGATAGGGATGCTGGGAATTTGAGGGATGGTAAGAAGATTCTTACTTACCTTTATTTTAAATTTCTCCACTTGCTTTGCCAATGACTTTAGGTAATGTAAGATAAGTTTTGAATGTCTGTTACCATGTTTAATTCTTTTTTTCACTTCATTTCATCCAGTTTTGACCATAGCTTTGAGCAAAGTTATTTTCAATTCTATTTCTTATTGCCTCCTGCTTATATATAGAAAAATTATGTGAAACTCTGATCTAAACAATAGTAAGTGGAACAAATTTTCAGAAATACCATAGATCTGGAGAGTTTGTGGTTTTTTATTTTCTACTAACTTTTTCTGGGTATCCACATACCCACATAGAGGACTTCAATTGTCTCATGGGCCCACCCTACTTTCACACCTTCCCTTCTTCTCCTGGGGAAACCAGTAGTGTCCATTGACTAAAAGACAATTCCTAGGAATTACTCATCTTTATTCACTTATCAAAGAAATGTGCTGAAGTTCACACTCCCTTCTCCTCTAAAGCACAAATTCTGAAATTGAGTTGCTCAGGCTGTGTAGGAGTGAATTGCATTAAGCAGGACAGCACAGAAATTCCTCAATACCAGTAGGACCTATCCAC
>VYZX01016154.1:2773-18144 GCA_013401335.1 Brachypteracias leptosomus | reverse complement strand
TGAGCCCTAAACGGAGACAGGGACCATAAAGATATCATGTGATGTCAAAAAAGTATGTCAGCAGATAAAGAACATAGGCTGCTGTGTTTACTAGCTTCATTTACTAGGCTGATTTACGTTTAACCCCCCTAATGAGCTCATTACCATAATCCAGTTTGGAGAATTTAAATTACCATCATGTAACTGTATACTAAGGAAAATAGACATATATTGTCAAATTATAGTATATACAGGAATTTCATAATTCCCTAAGAACAGTCTTAACAATAAGTCCATTGAAACATCATGCAGGGGGAAAAGAAAAGTAGATGACCTAATGAATATCATCCTTAGGACTCCAAAGACAAGTTCTAAAGCTATCTAGACTGCTTGTTTGACACTCCAAATTGTCATGCACAGTGCCTCAGTTTATAATCAGTTTTGTCAACTATTTACAGTCAGATAGAAAGTATTCAAAGTGTCTTCGTTAAATGTTTTCCCATAACTTCTGTTAAATATGCTTACTTGTGCCCATATTAGAAGTATTTGACTTCATGTATTGTGAGAAAAGCGAAGCAATTTGCGGTGAGAACAAAAATATTGACATCACAACACAAATTCAAATAGCACAAGTTTTCTTTAAAAAAATGAATTGATATTTTTACATCCTGTGGATACTTTTTTAATAATCATAGAATCATGGAACTGTTTAGATTGGAAAAGATCTTTAAGATCACTGTGTTCAACCACTTACCCAGCATTGTCAAGTCCACTGCTAAACCATGTCTCTCATCTCCACATCTACATGTCTTTTAAATACCACCAGGGATGATGACTCCACCACTTCCCTGGGCAACCTGTTCCAACAAACCTTTCAGTGAAGAAATTTTTTCTAATGTCCAATCTAAACTTCCTCTGTTGCAACATGAGAACATTTCCTCTTCAGAAATGGCACTTTGGGACATGGTTTAGTGGTCATGGTAGTATTGAGTTGACAGTTGGACTTCATGATCTTAGAGTTTCTTTCAAATCTTAATGATTCTATCATACTATGGATGCCATTGTTCCCTGGTCAAGCTGGCAAAGCACCCTTCAAGCATGCCCTTTGCTGCAAACTGCCATGCCAACTGCTGTACCACTCCCTTGTGACATTTTTCTTCATGCTAAGTCTGCCATTTTTCTTTCTTTATTCTTCCTTCTTTTTTTTTTCTTAGGTTTTAGTCCAGAAACTCTCAGGGTCTTATACTACAACAAAATCCCTCCTCGTACCCCAGAAATATTTTCTCCTTTTTTCTTTTGTTACCTGGAAAAACTGGCTCCTATCTACTCTCAACAATATCTCAGTGTTTATTTGTGTGATTCCACAATGCCTTAATCCCATCTGACTTTCTAGAAGATTTCTTCAAATTAGTCATGATTATTTGGCTTTGGAAAAATAGCAATCTCTTATTCCTACTATATAGTTTCACTTACTTCAGAAAGTACTATCCAAGAGTAAGGTAAACGGTTGTCTTTTTTGCTGCTCAGCCGTATGCTTTGAACAGAACATAGTATAACATAAAAAGCACACACAGTAAACAGTGAAGAAATTAAACAGTTACATCACCCATCTCAGTTAGGAAATTCTTATCAGACTATGTGGGGGAATATGAATTAAATTTTTCACTAAAATAGCTGCAGTCATATTCCCTCCTCCCCCCAAAAGAATCTCTAAGAACTTTCCAAAACAAAGAATACTCACTTGGCCTAATCATTTCACTTCCTAAAGCCTTTCCCAAACCTCTCAGTAAAATTTCAGGTAAAAACAAAAGTATTAAAGCCAAACCAAAACAACAAAACAAAACCAAAACCCAAATCAAAACAAAAACCCCCATGAAGTTACAGAAACCACTTAAATACTTATACTTTCTTTTGAAGATTTTGACTCCATCATTCCTACAAAACAAAAAAGCTTTAAGCCTAACAAAGGTGCCGATGGTAAGGTGAGTTTCCTCTGTCTGTAGATATGCTATTAAGCACTCTAATACCATGTTGACAGCAAGATGACAGCTTGGTGTTGATCACAATTTTTCCTATCGAATTTAAAGTGTTTGATGTACTTTTATTCTATGTTAGAATCAAGTATAACTTGCAATGGATTGTAGTCACTCGCAATAGAATATTGTATTCTTTTTAAATGCCACAGAACAGGCTTTGAAATGTTTCCTGACATTCAATTAGTGTGGCTCCAAAGAAAGATGTACCATGTGAACTTTTATTTGATCTCCTAGTTGATGCAGTTAGTGAATCAACTCAGTAATGAATTAATTTAGAAAAATGAAGAAGGAAGAGCAATGATTTTGCTTTTTTTTTTTTAATTGTCTTTTTAGGTTAAAACCTAAGCATGTGTATCAATTTAGGCACCTTGAAAAAATATTTATGTAATGATGAATTTTTTGAAAACTTGCTCATCTCTTTCTAAACCTGAAAGATTTCTATGTAGAAATATGCTTCTGTAAGTGTTCCAGTAATTCAAAACTACTTGTGATCCAAGCTGATCCCAAGCTGATTCTCAGACCAGTGATCTCTGCAGATAACCTATCTCATGGACATAATTGGAAATGATAGGCATTTTCAGAGTCTAGTCAGGAAACAACCTTCAGGTTGCTTCTTCAGAACTTCCGAAAACAGTCAGGTGAAAAAATACTTATGTCCTCATGTAAAGGACATGTAGCACATGCTACAAGCGAGGATAAAATTTTGGTCAAATTCCCCACTCCATCTGGTTTAGCAAGAACTTGCATTTAAGGCTGGTGGGCTTTGCAAAGCCATAAAACAGAATGGTCAAGGGGCTGTTTTCTGTCCCTAAGGCCAGCTTGACATTGTGTGGATCAACACCTCAAATCTAGGAAAAGATATTTTCCTACCCTTCAGAAGTCTATTAATTGAGAGGTAAGCTGCTCTATAGGAAAAGCCTCCTTCCCACATGTCACAGATTAAAAAAAAAAAAAAAAAAAAAAAAAAAGAAGAAGAAAAAGAAAAAGAAAGGAAAAAAGTTTTAATTGTGATTGTTAACACATGGAATATAACTGAATGTTTGTGAGTAAATGTGCAAAACTGAATTTCTGAACTCTCAAGTGGAAGCCTGAAACTTGATAGCGGCCATTGGTATGGGTTGATTGTGAAATTTGAAAACACCTGGATTAAACAGAAGTAACATTCTCTGAACCCTCTATTTAATAAAGAGTCAAGAGCCAAAATTAGAAATTAAAAAGCTGACAAAACATTCGTTTCTGCACAGTCTATTTTGATTAGGAAAATCAGGGACTTGTTGTTCCAGAAAGAAGGAAGTGTTGCAAAAAAAATAAAGGTTTCTGAAAAGAAGAGGTGGCTGTGGAAAGAAGAAAGGGATCCAGAAAGAAGGGGAAGTTCCTAGCTGGAGAAAAGTTCTCAGAAGTGTAGGAAGATCCTGGAAACTGGAAAGAAATATGGAAACAAATGCCTGACCTTGTCTGGTGGCACACAAGGCTGGTAACTACTAGCAGCTTCCTTTAGCAGGAAGCAACACAACTTTCTGCCTGACCTTCCCATAGTAGCAATTATGTCCTTGAAGGAAGGCGAAGCCAACATCTGCTGAACTACTTAATGAATTTTAAAGTCTTTTCCAACCTAAATGATTCAATGATTCTATGATTCTATGAACTTAACTCTGTAGGTAATGTAGGGAGAAATCCAAGCAGGGTAAAAGCTCTAATCTTGTTGGTTTATTTCCTATAATAGATTTGTTTGACTGAGTGAAGATTTGTTCACTCAGGGACTCATCCCATCCCTTCTGCCATCCATATTGGTCTCCAGATCATAATCTTGTTATTTTCTCTGTTCTCATGAATACTTTTACAAATATAATGAAATATACAAATATTAAAATGGAAAGGTATAAGACCTGTATTAGTGTATCTACAGTCTTGCTAACTAAGACTTTCTCCCAATGCTTTAGAAGAGTTTTGTCTATTCTCTTCAAATCAGACTGGCAACAGGTGTTGTTTTTGGGAGGGGTTGGTAGAAGATGAGATATTTGTGTTCTTTCTGTCACACTCCACAAGTAGCTGAGCAAGGATTCACTTCTCATTGCTAGTTGAGAAGATTTTTGTGAAATTCCTGAACAGGAACAGGCCTCCACTCCTAACTTTAAATTATTCATTTTCATCTGTTTCCCAGAGTATCAGAACTTGTGGGTGTTGATCTCTTCTCCCAAGTAACTACAATAGGACAAGAGAAAGAAAATGGGCTCAGGTTGTGCCAGGGTAGGTTTAGATTGGATATTAGGAAAAAGCTATTTACCAAAAAAGTGTTCAAGCACTGGAACACGCTGCCCAGGGAAGTGGTAGAGTCACCATCCCCGCAGATGTTTAAAAAATGTGTAGACATGGCACTTCAGGTCATGGTGGTGTTGGGTTGACGGTTGGACTTGATGATCTTAGAAGTCTTTTCCAACCTTAATGATACCATGATTCTATGATGTTATAACTGGGATAAGAGTAACTCACATGGACTCAATGCCCCAGTAGTGCTGACCAGCCTACCCAGAAAAGCTGCATGTCTGACTTGCTGTTTGTCATTTAACAACTAGGAATTATTTTTGTTTCTTTCAGCACAGTTGATGATATAAGAAAACTATTTGACTAAAAAGCAGCCATCACCTGAATTGTAACAATGGAGTGGAATCAAATGCTGTCAGGATCTTTCCACTTCACCCATCAGCACTCCTCTTCATAGAAAAATTCCTGAAGCATAATCTGAAGATAAAGTCTCTGAGGAATTTCCTTTTACTATTTATTCATTTCAGTTGATGACTATCTCACAATCAGATAGTCAAATCTACAGCTGAGAAAAGTAAATTGCACACCAAATACAGAACTGTACTGCTCATCTGACATAATCATATGGAAGGAGCAGTAATAATGTCCTCATCTTGATTGTGATGGTCTTAAAATTACACAAAATATCTTTTTTTTTTGCCGCTCAATAAATATTTCCTAGGTTTCAAACAGATTGCTGCTGTTATTATTAAGGATTTATTCTGATCCATGGAAAAAAGGCAGTAGTGGTAGCAATAGAGCTATTCCACAATTCCAGCAATGTCATTCCAGAACTTATTGAAAGTAGTTTTTTCTTGACAATTATCAGAACATTGCTAAGGAGAACTGCTTATTTAGTAATGCAACTGAAAAACACATACATGTGCTTGTCATGTTAAAGACAGGGACCGGGAGAAGGAAGATCCACCCACTGTAAATGAAGATCAGGTTCAAGACCATTTAAAGGACCTGAAGATGTACAAGTCCATGGGACTTGATGAAATCCATGCATGGGTCTTAAGGGAACTGATGTACGAAGTTGCAAAGCCACTCTCCGTCATATTTGAAGTCATGATGGTCTGGTGAAGTGTCCACTGACTGGAAAAGAGGAATCAACACCCCTTTCTTCAAAATGGGAAAAAGGAGAACCTGGACAACTATAGACCAGTCAGTCTCATCTCTGTGCCTAGCAAGATCATGGAGCAGATCCTTCTGGAGGCTCTGCTAAGGGACATGGAATATGAAGAGGTGGTTGGTGGCAACTGATGCAGCTTCTCCAAGGGCAAATTGTGCCTGTCAAATTTGGCAGCCTTTTATGATGGAGTTACAGCATTGGTGGATAAGGGAAGAACAACCAATGTCATCTACTTGGACTTATGCAAAGTGTTTGATACTGTCCTGCATAACATCCTGGTCTCTAAATTATAAAGGTATAGTGGATGGACCATTCAGTGGATAAGGAATTGGCTGGATGGCCAGACTCAAAGAGTTGTGGTGAACAGCTCAATGTCCAAGTGGAAACCAGTGACAAGTGGTGTTCCACAAGGATCATACTGGGACCAGTCCTGGTTAACATCTGTGTCGGTGACATGGACAGTGGAATTGAATGCACCTTCAGCAAGTTTGTGTGCAACACCAACCTGCGTGGTGTGGTCAACATGCTAGAGGGTAGGGACACCATTCAGAGGGACCTTGACAGGCTTGAGAGGTTGGCCCATATCAACCTCATGAAGTTCAGCAAAGCCAAGTGCAAGGTCCTGCACCTGGGTCGGGGCAATCCCACGCACAAATACAGGCTGGGCAATGAGTGGCTTAAGAGCAGCCATGAAGAGAAAGATTTGGGGGTGCTGGTTGATCAAAAGCACAGCATGAGCCAGCAATGCATAAGTGCAGCCCAGAAGCTGGGCTGCATCAAAAGAAGCGTGGCCAGCAGATCACAGGGGCTGGAATAACTCTGCTATGAGGACAGGCTGAGAGAGTTGGAGTTGTTCAGCCTGGAGAAGAGAATGCTCCATGAAGTGGCCTTCCTGTACCTGAAGGGGGCCTACAAGAAAGCTGAAGAGGGACTTTTTACAAAGGCCTGTAGTGATAGGATGAGGGGTAATGGCTTTAAACTGAAGAAGGGAACATATAGATAAGATGTAAGGAAGAAGTTCTTTGCATTGAGGTTGGTGAGTCACTGGAACAGGTTGCCCAGGGAAGTTATGGATGTTCCATCCCTGGAAGGCAGATTGGATGGGGCCTTGAGCAACCTAGTCTAATGGGATGTCATGGATTATACCCTGCCAGGACCTAAGCCTCATGTGGCCTCTCACCTGTTTCTCTCCCACCCCCTGATGGGAAGGAGAAGAGGGTGGAAAATGCAAAACCCCTGCTGGTTGAGATAAGAAGAATCTAATACAACAATGCAAAAGGGATAGTAAGAACAACAGTAATAATAACAGTGATGAGACAATATACAGAACAAGTGATATAAACCATACAGACCATGAAAGCTGAAACAAATGTGACAACCCCAGGCTCAGACTGCGTGCTCCTGGCATCACAGGCATGACGTCTGTATGGTATCAAATATGGGTTGGTTCGATTGTCTATCCCGGTTGTGGCTCCCTCCAAAATTCTGGTGAAAATTAACCCTATCCTACCTGAACCAGGATACTGCCAATTAAGATAATTAATCTATGCTCCTAAAGACTTTATTATCTGCCAACAAGGAGCTGTGAAGTGACTAATAATGTTACTGCTGCACGTTTCACCCGTGTTTGTCTCTACTATGATAGAGTAGGGGGGACCTTATAGTAACCTTCTAGTACCTGAAGGGGGCCTACAGGAAGGCAGGGGAAGGTCTATTCTAAAGGGTTTGTACTGATAGGACAAGGAGTAATGGCTTTAAGCTAGGAAAGGCTAGATTTAGGCTGGATATTAGAAAAAAGTTCTTTAATATGAGGGCGATAGATCACTGGAATGGGCTGATCAGAGAAGTGGTGGAGGCCCCATCCCTGGAGTCATTCAAGGTCAGGCTTGATGGGTGTCTGAGTAATTCTGACCTGGGTAGAGATGTCCCTACTTGTGTTGGGAGGTTGGACCAGATGACCTCTGGAGGTTCCTTCCAGCCTAAAACATTTTATGATTCTATGATGCTTGGGACATGTTATGCTTTAGGTATTACTGATAGCATATTAAAGACAAAGAAATGTCTTTGAAAGTAGTACTCACTCTGTATTTAAAGACTGACCATTACATCAGAAGTTCTAGGCTTCATTTGAAACACTGCAGAAGCAATCCCAACTCATAGTCTCTTTGCACAATAGTTGTTGGATAGCTCTATGCAATAGAGTTTCCTTTAACTTTGATAAAAGTAAAAGGGTCATTGAGTAAAATTAAAATACAAAAGGAGAACAATTTTTCAGGAAATGAACAATTTTAGATGATGGAACTTCCTACCTTAGGCTAGTACTGAAACTAGGACAAGGGAAGACATTTAAAACAATGACAAAAATATCCAGAATTAAAATAATTGTAACAATTAGAGCTTGATCTTCCAGCTGAAAAGCCTCTTCTGAGGGTTAATCAAGGTATTTTGAAACAGACTATTTTATTAATTTAGCTAATTCTACAATAAAAGTTGTTTTACATGAAAATCAAAATGTTACATTTTTTCTTTTAATCTTTCATTTGTCTCAGCTACTGCCTTCTGTGCTTCCACTTGAGTACAATTCAAATTCAGGAGCACTTCTAGCTGACCAGCGCTGTATGTTTTAGTGAATAGCTCACCCACCAAAACTTCATTTGGCTTAAATAAGTAATGCTAGTATACTTCTAAAAGAAGTCTTGTATTCTAGGGCTGAAGAAATTTCTCTTCAAAACAATGAAGCCTAACATAGAAACAAAGTAACCCAAATCTGTTGACTAAAACATTATTTTATCTTTCTTTCAAAAAAATCTAATTCAGACTGCTGTGTATTTAGATACTGTCAGAAAACTTTTTAGTCAAATTGCCACAATTAATTTTGTGAATTTATTTTTATCACCATAATAAAGTGAGATTATTTTCTCTTTGATAAATAGCAACTATTTGAGGGAAAAAAGGCTTTAAAAAAGGTCTGCTTTTCTCTGTACTTTTCTTCAGTTTCACAAAAATAATTTAATTAGCCTCAGGGTTTATACTATTGTGAAAACTAAGTAAAACAATAGCCTTCATTCATTCTGCTTAGAATTCAAGCAATCTATTTAGAAGTTTAAAATAATAAAATAATTGAGATTTCAAGCTTTTTTTCCACAAAAAAATATACAAAGCATCTATTTGTACCACTCTTACAGATAAATTAGTAGTCAGAACCAATGATCAAATTATATCTGCTAGAAAATGCTTAGAGGAGAGAGGATATGGAAAAGGTTTGAACACAGTATTTTCCATCATGTTCTGACATGCTAACTTCCTAGAAAATCTGGCTCACATATACATAATTGATGCCCACCTTTGCAGATGGTAAAATGTCTTCTAACCTCTTCAAGGTTGTATGCATAATTGAAACTGAAGACTCTGCTTAAGCAGCTTCATGTCAATCTTATCAGGAACAAGAAGAAGAGGCAGCTATGAACTGTACAGGAAAAAAAAAAAAAGCATGGTTTTCAAGCATATATTTTCCTTTTGTGTCAGAAAATCTAAATACTTCAGGCAGCATTAGTATTCCTACTCAGATAATTTCTGTGTTTCCTGGATGGAATTCTTTCCCCTGTTCCAAATATATTTGTATTCATGTTAGCATCTTAAAAAAACTCATTATGAATTTATGAAGAATATAGTGGATCTTCTACAGGTTCGGTTCAGACCACAGATTGTGACATCACAAATATCTTACTTCTTTCATTTGTACTCCTGTCTCTTTTTCACTATTTTCCAGCTGTAATTCATAAAGATAATATTGTTTCTTCATTTAAATCCCCACTTCCTCATCTCACTTACTTCTGCTACAACATCTACTAGTTTTGAATCTTTAAAAAATGTTAAAAGCAATAAAATTGAAATGGCTTCTCAATATATATTAGCTTTTTATCTGTTTTATAGCTTGTAATTTTCAATGTGTTTGGATGATACTCATCCTCTCTCATTATTTTCACAGCAGGATGTTCTGAATGAGTAGGTTTGATTTTTGACTGATTCTCTTTAATCTGTCTCCAGTTGCCCCTCATATATTCCACCCTGCGATATACTGTATATTGGTAATTCTTAATAGTCAACACATCCCTTTTACATTCCAAAACTTTGATCCTATGTATTATTCAACAGTGTAAGAGAGCACACAGAGAAGTAACTATTAATTTCTGTCAAAAAGAGACATTTTTTATATCTGATATTAGAAAACAGATGTTAACAAAGTCCTTGAAATTAGCAGCCTGACTAGGTGATGATTTACTTCAGAAGACTCCACTTTGAAGTGGTTAAAAAGTAGGGCTACTAGAAAGAGGGAATAAATCAGGATATATCCTTTTTTTCTAAACCTCCCCAAATCATTAATGAAAAATATTGCCAATTTTGAAAAGCAGCTTTGAAAGGAGTGGTTCTGGAAAAGTATTAGATGGCTGATGTAGCTAGAGCTGTATCATCGAATGACCCCATAGCTGCATGGCAACCACTGTCAAAGAGCCTTCAAAGCAGACTGCAAGAGTAAATATGCAGTGACTTTTATCTTCCCTGTGCTCCTCAGAGCTGAGCCTGATGTCAGTTTTATGCTGGAATAATCTTGTGATATTTTGCTGAAAGATTTTTCAGTCTCTGATCTGAAATGTGATAAAATCAGGCTATCAATTTGTTTCTCCATCCAGGACATTAGTCAAATACATATGGCCCAACTTCACATTTTACTACTGCTTGGAATGGTAGGTATGGTCCCACAAAACCACTATTCTGAATATCCAGTATGTTGGCTTGTCACTTTTACAATGAAATCCATTTTTCTCATGAGTTACAGATCGGCTAATTTGAGCTGATGTAGCATGAAGACAAAAAATATGCCTCCTTCCATAAATAAAACATATTTTTTGTTTAAATCTCATAAATACTGTGATTCGTTCTTTCTGCTTGCCACATCCATCAGTGCTTTGTATTCTGTTCTTTGGCTTTCAGTAAATATTTCTTACTCTGGAGTTCATATATATTGTCTGCAGACTCAGTTTTCAAAGAAGTTTAGTGGATGACTCCACCATCAGTTGCTGACTGTCTCTACAATGGAGCTTCCTCCTTGTGACAGAAGTCTTTCACTGGGACATCTAAGCTAGGAAAAATCAAAATACCAAACAAAGGCTTACGTCAGAGAATCTGTTCCTGAAATAAACTAAGATATCTAAGTCAAAAATATAAACAGAAAGTGCCAAAAGGATAGGATTTCAATTGCAAAACAAATAAGAACATATCAAAATTAACAATATCTAGTAGCAGGATCATTTCTTTTAAGTAGCTTCACCTAGATTTTAATAGATTCCAATTTAGATGAAATTTTTAGAGTATTATTTCTTTAAGTTTATAAATTTAAGATTTTCACATTGAATCTGTATAAAAATTGCAAAGATTAAATTTATCTTTCAAGAACTGTTGTAAGACTTCATTTTAATAAGTACTGAAAATACAAACCTTAATAAAAGTGCCTGGGCTGAATATAATTTCCCAGACTTAAAATTTTACAGATTTACTGGTAGGAGGTTGCAAAAGAAAAGAGAGTTGGTGTTTATTTCTTGCTTTGTTTTGTTGCTTTTTACAGTATGATCACTAAGCATTAGTGTTTTCTTCAGCAGTAAATATTTTTTTTAATACTTTGAAAACCTCATTCCTAATTCCCTAAAACTCCTATAAACATATTTAAAGAAAAATAATGTCTGTCATTTACTTTTCTTCAACAGAAAGCCACATGATTTTCTCTAATTTCAAGATCATGGACATGAAAAGCAGAAAAGTGAGCTGTCTTCAAGAAAGCCAAACTGCTACCCATCTGGAATCAAGCCAGGCTAAAATGGATACATTCCCATAAACCAATCATCTTTGGAATAATAAAGATGATCATTACCCTTTTCTTCTTGCAAGGTTGTATTACATTTGTTTTTCAAGCTAAGGCATACTGTTGCAACTGAGAACACAAACATATGCAAAGAAAATCTTACACAAACTGAAAATGCATATTTAAATTTGAATTTCTGCAAAATAAATTATGAAATCACTTCCAAAAATTTCATAAATTACCTTTATCATGTAAAGATATTGCCATGCACAAGGCAATAAGTTTAGGTTACTTTAGTTTGTGAACATAGGTGAAGAAGAACAACCCTTTAAAATGTCTTCAGCCATGTATATATTGGTCCATTCTACATTTAAGATGCAGTGTCTTCTTTTTACCATGTTTAAAAATTATTGCTGTACTTGCAAATAAAGAGCTAAAAAGTATGATCCAAAATTGAAAAGGAATATTTCTTCTGGAGTTCATTGATGTTTGAATATGTCTCCAAATTAAAATAAATAAATTATTTATTTTTAAAAAAACTTGCTCATGTGTGTAAGAGTAGCTTCTTTATTTAAATATACCCAGCTATCAAATGACAACATGATGTATATTTTACGGGTCGCATATCTCATCTCATTTAGAAGCTCCTAGTAAATGCCTATAGTAATAAAGTTATTAAGATGTTGTCATTTTCCATTTAATAGACAAAATGCATGTAAGTGGGCTAAAAAGATGAGTTAAGTCCATTTAAAAATTAAGTAGGGCTTGTAGAGAATTTTCAATTAAAAATATTATAGAAATATGTATCTATGATTGATTTTTGCTTACTTTGCACTGTTGTATATAACTGATCAATGTTTATAAATATCTGAAGAGTTAGTGTCAGGAAGATGGACCAACTAGTCTCTTTTCAATGGTGTCTAGTGATAAGACAGGGGGAAACAGGCACAAATTGGAACACAGGAAGTTCCACCTTGACATGAGGAGGTGATGAGAGTGACAGCACTGGAACAGACTGCCTAGGGAGGTTGTGGAGTCTCCTTCTCTGGAGACTTTCAAGACCTATCTGGATGTGTTCTGTGTGACCTGCCCTAGATGAACCTGCTTTGGTGGGGGAGTGGACTAGATGACCTTTAGAGGTCCCTTCCAATCCCTACTATTCTGTGATTCTGTGACTCTGTAGCAATTACTTCCTCTGCCAAATACATTAACATTGAAAATTTGAGATCTTTTTTTAAGTCCCCCACAAACAATAGTAGAAGGAAGGTGACAGTTTCCTAGCACCAACAGGTGGTGATGGGGAGGGTTTAGTGTGAAGAGTTGTTCGTTTATTTGTGTGGGTGATTTAGTGGGTCAAGAGATAATTAAAAATAGGGAGTCTCTGTGTGTTCCTTTCATATTGCATTTTTAAATTAATAGCACCTACAGATATTAAGGAGAAGGTTTAATGAAGTTCATCAAAGCTGAACAATAATTGTGTGTGAGTGTATGTATGAATATGTATATAAGCACATGCATATTTAAAAATGCACGTATATAAACACTCACAGTCACACACACATACACGGATTCTTACATTAAGCAAATTTGTTACTCTGTTGCCTGAGCATGCTTGACAGTCATCAATCAATTTAAAAGAATTGGGTTTAATCACAGTTAAAAGTGCTGGTGGTTTCATATAAATGTACACATAAGGAAACACTGAGAACTTTATGTGACCTTTAATGAAGTCTATATCAAAACAGGTATATATACACTATACACTTCTTTCTGTATGGATTATGCACCTGTTTTTGGAATAGCATTCCTCTTCAAAGAAATTCAGTGTTAGCAAAACAGTTGTGAAGTTGCAGAGAAATGCTGATACTAGTCCTACAATGACAGAAGGCATAATTGTCATATGCAATATATGACAAATGTTTTCATATTTTTTTAATCTTTTTTTCCACTATGTTACTTTTTATTATTTTATTTTTAATTTCATTTTATATGATAGAAAAATAATGTATTCTAAATAAATAATATACTCGGGATTTCTCAGCGCTCTCAATGTCTTTAATATTCTGGCAATGTTATTTTGTTCTCTATGTTTTTGTTTTTAAGAACAAGAAAATGTTTTTAGATCAGGTTTAATTCCATCTGCCTTTTAGAGCGCTGTCTAAAATTTTTTTTTTTTCTTTCATTTCTATTCAGGAAACTTCATTTCGCTCAAATCGTGAACTTCAGCCCAAAAGCACTATCTTCCCCTGTAACAGTTTATAGTCATTTGCAAGAGACAGGCAACTCCAGAAGGTGATTCAGAACAAGAGCCTAGCTTTAGATTTTTTTTTCGTATTACCTCTCAAGCAGTCTCTTTCCAAATACTGTGGAGAGAATTCTATGAAATCAGCTTCAACAAGATAAAACTAGCTTTTATGAATCCATCTTTTATCTCTCCTCCCCTGGCTTCACCTGTGGTTTTGTCTTCTCTTAGTTCCTTTTTCCTGTGAGTTCTTTTCTATGGTAGGTCAGGTTAAATTCCACCTGTCCTTTAAAAGCCATCTGAAACTTTCTATATCCTCCTCTGCTACTCATAAAACTTTAAATCAAGGAAAGCCAAAAAAGTACTTCAAACAAGGCTCCCCTTTCTGTCACTGCTTGCAGAGATGAGGGAGAACTGAAGTTGCATCTTACTCCTCTGATGGTGAGAAGAGGGAACATAGTGAATACCTTTATTTTATTTTTTCCTTCAAAAACATAGTCAAATATTTCTTCAGGAACATAGAAGGTTAGTGACTGTCAGCCTGATTTTTACTGATGCAGTGAGAAATATTGGATTTCTAGCTTACCTAGACATAATTATTTGCTTAGTAGGCAACTTGGTTTGAACCTCTTTCCTTTGATTCTGGTTCTTTTAAATCATTAAATTTAGCTAATGTTCCTCTGGGCTTTTCTACAGAGTCCTTGACCATGTTGATTGTTTCCCATATATTTTCACTTGCCTGATTTCAAAAAGTATAATATAATTTATATTTAGAAGTAAAATAGTATTTTTATGCTACACATTTGAGTAGGAGGAGAAAAAGGGAACTGAAAACACAAGAGTGTTTGTGGGATACTTTGAATATTTGGCTATCTTTGAATCATATTCCACTGGAAGCTCGTCACTGACCTATATACTACAGCCTGTGCAAACTGACTGGGCTGATGATAAGACTGCTTATACTTAGTCCCTTCTCAAGCACCCTGGCTATGTCTATAGCATTTGGCCCTAAGTCTCTTTGAGTCCTCTGTGGCTCCAGAACTATTCTTGGTTTGCTATTTCATGGTATTCAAAATAACGTTGTGTCACCAGACTGGTAACTGTAAGAATGGTGTTTTGCTGGCTTGAAAAGAGGAGAAATGACAATGTATGGGAGAGTTTAGGGATTCAAAGCTGTGCATGACAGGTGAGAAGGTTGGATGGGACACAGTCCCAGCTAAGGCCCATCTATATTTCACAATGGGAGTTGTTCCTGGGGTAGAATGTTTGCAGAAACAAGAATATATTTCAGAGACAGAATGCTGACTGACTTCAAAGGAGTGAACTGACATTTATACAGCATAGATGGTGAGGCTACCAAGATCCAGGAATAAACTAACTAGGGAGATGTTAATTAGCAGTGTGAAATACCCATGAGAAGGAGGAAAAATAAACACTTGTATAAAATAAGAAAGATAAAAGGTACAAATGGAGCAAGAGATCTTAATTTCTTTAGTAAAGCCTTTGACACCATCTTCCACAGCATTCTGCTGGAGAAGCTGGCAGCTCATGGCTTAGACAGGTGTACTTTCCACTGGGTTAGAATCTGGCTGGATGGACGAGCCAAGAAAGTTGTGTTGAATGGAGTTAAATCCAGTTGGAGCTGGTCACAAGCAGGGTCCCCCAGGGCTCAGTTTTGAGGCCAGTCTTATTTAATATCCAAGCTGCAGCTTGAGTATTGTGTTCAATTTTGGGCACCACAGTATAAGAGAGACATTGAGGTGCTGGAGTAGGTACAGAGAAGGGCAACCAAGCTGGTGAGGGGTCTGGACAATATATCTT
>VYZX01016153.1:3373-18569 GCA_013401335.1 Brachypteracias leptosomus | reverse complement strand
AGGTGAAGAGACACGTTTCCCTTGGGAAATTCAGATGGAAAAAACATCGTCCTGCCCTGGTAGGTGTTTTCCTCCAGAATTGGATTTTGTCTGTTTTTTCCATCATAAGTGGTCATATCGTTTTTTCCAGATTTTCCGACAAATATCCACTGAACAGAAAGTTTCTGAGGGATTATGTTAACTCTGATCTGACAGGGCAGGGTGACTCCTCTTCCAACGACTCCAATGACAGGCTTATCAGGGGGAATAATTTTAAACTGGCCTGCAAGAAAACATCAATGTAAATCTTTCCAGTCACAGCATCATAGAATAGTGTGAGTTGGAAGGGAACTTTTGAGGGCATCTAGTCCAAGGCCCTTGCAGTGAGCAAGGATGTCTTTGCCTAGAACAGGTTGCTCAGAGACCCATCCACCCTGACCCAGGGTTATTTTCAGGGATGGGGCATCAACCACCTCTCTGGGCAACCTGGGCCAATGTTTCATCATCCTCATTTTAAAAACTTTCCGTCTTATATCGAGTGTGAATCTCCTCTCTCTCCATTTAAAGCCATCACCCCTTGTCCTGTCACAAACTGACTCCACAGCAGAAATGAAGCTCCCCAAAAAACAGTCATGGAAGGGGATGTGAATCTGTTCCTAATCCCATGTTGGAGGTTGAAGTGAGTCTTTGGTGTTGCCCAGACCTTGTGCCACCTGCAGGGCTGAAGTGTCCTTAGATTTCATCTGCTGCTGCTGTTTGGTTTGGGCTTTGAAAATGAGGGGAGGGAGCGGTGGGTGTCTGGGATAGGAAAAATTGGACAATGCTGCAAATACATTGTAAATAAAATATGTATTGCCCCAAAACCCCACAAATCTACTTGGTTTGTTTGTTTCCTTGTAGATCTTTCCACTAGCTCTGGTATTTTAATAACTCAAATTGTGACTAAAACAGAACCAAAATTTACCTGTGACCAAAGAAATTGTCTGTAGGAAAATAACGATGTGAAGAGCTGCCACCTGCTGGAATCTGGAACCCATCTCCTCATAGGTTTGTGGGACATCAATGAACAAATCTCTTGGGGGAGACCTCCCTGGAGTCCTGCAACCAAGCACAGAAAATGGGAGAGTCAACCAAAGTAGAACCAAAGATCTCTCTGGACATCGCTGGGTATGGAGGGACACAAGGACAAGTCCTCAGAGGTGTTTAGGTAGCTTGGAGCAAAATTAGGCAAATGACAGAATAAGGTGGTTTTAGTGCACACTTGGCCACCAGAGAGAAGAGAGAGATTTGTGAGGGACTTAGAAGATCATTTTGTTGTGTCTCAGGGGCACTTGACAGGCCTGGTCCCCAAGTGTCCATGAGACACTCAATGTTCAGCAAACTTCTAACCAGGAGAGCAACATTTTTCTAGATGACACGAGGCTAAATCCAAATTCAATAGAATGTGAACTTCATTCAGGTGGGACCCTGAGGCAGAGAAAAGTCTTTTTAAAGCTCATTCATTTCCAAGTCCTGCTAGAAAGCATCTGCTGTGCACCAAAACTCCGTAAGTTCATAGAATCATGGAATGGTTTGGGTTGGAAGGGACCTCAAAGATCATCTCGTTCCAACCCCCCTGCCATGGCAGGGACACCTCCCACTAGAGCAGGTTGCTCAAGGCCCCATCCAACCTGGCCTTCAACACCTCCAGCAATGTTCTTTCTCATACTCATACTCTCCAAATATCTTGTTGTTGTTTGTTGGAGGGAGAACCCAGGATTTCTAGAAAGGATCTCCAAATGTGCCAGAAGACAACACATTTCTATGTCATTCATGGTTTGAAGAAGATCCTTCCCCACTCCTAACATCAGCAGATGCACATGCACCATGGAGCCAACCTGGGACATCCCTGACCTAAGCAACACACCTTGGCTGTCCCATGATTAGTCCAGCCCCATAGTCAGTAAAAGCAGCAATGGGTGGAATTCAGTTCCTGTGTGTGAGTTAAATAAGGATATTTGGGCACTTGGAGAGAAATACGTAGGTGAGATGAAGCCCCCCATCGATGGCTGTAAAGAAAGTCAGAGAGGACACATGGGCAGGCAGGGTCTAGGGGTGTAAATTTAGGTGCTCAGGAGCTCACCCAGTGTTCCAAGAGGGGTTTTTTAGTACAAAATGTGAGTAGAATCATAGAATCCTTTCGGTTGCAAGAGACCTTTGAGGTCATCAAGTCCAGCTGTTAACCCAGCACTGCCACATCAGCACTAACCCATGTCCCTCAACACATCTTCACGGCTTGAAAACCCCTTCAGGGATGGGGACTCCACCAACTGCCTCCACCCAGAGCTTTTCAGGTGAACTCTGAAAAAAAATAGAGCAGCCTGAACTACTCGTATCTCTAAACCCCACGTGTGGAGGGGGTGGTTTTCTCAGGGCTCAGAAGCATTTCTGCTCATAGGAGAGGTTGGTCACTTGAATAATTAAATATTCCCCCTAACACAAAGTTTCAGAGATCTTGAGAAAATGAAGGACAAATAAAAAGGATTAAAATCAACAGCAAAGCTATAGAGCCTTGTCTGTCTTGCTTTCCATTTATTTCTACCTTACACTCCTCCAAATAAAGCCAAAAGCTCTCAGGCCAAAAATTAAAAAGGAAAGAGCAAATAAAAGGCACGAATTTGCTGCACTCACCAGCTGGAAAATTACACAAAGGTTTATTGCTTCCACAGACATCAGTGTAAAAATCTATATCCTTATATTGATTATCTGCAGGCTCAGTTTATACCTGAGTTATACTTCATTAATTACCTAGGTGATGATATATATAATATACACATATATAAAAAAAATAAATTCGTATACATCTACCAGAGAAACACAGAACAAGTCTGTATTTCTGACACAAAAATACAAAATAAATTTGCTTTCCTAAGTGGAATCAGCACTTTGCAGACCTCAAACCAGCCCCTCCCATCACAGCAGTTGCAGCAGAGAATCTCTTTTGAGCAACCCAGAAAATAACAATTAGCATTTGAGGGGCTGATTCCTTTAATTGAGGTTGCCAGCAGGTCGGGTCTGATTCAAAATCAAAATCATAGATCAGGTTTAGGCTTTAGCCACTCCAAGCAGAGACTCTTTCATTTATCACATTGAGGTAATAAACAGGAAGAAATGTAAATGCTCATTAACAAGTTGATTAAATGGCTCCTGCAAACAACAGGAACAAACTCCCACCCATCTGAGCAAGAAAGAACCTTTTTAATTCCCAGCAGGAACCACTCCCTGGGGGCTGCAAATCACAAACCACCAGCTCCGTGTTCATGCAAACCCCTCCAAAACCCCAACCCAGCACGACCCTCTTCCAGCCAGAATTAATTCCTTACCTGAAGAGTTAGATCCAAAGTGTCCATTTTAAATTCACAGGGATGGTGGGAGTGAGGGACCCCTGGCTTGTGTCTCCTCAACACAAGTCCTTTCCTTCTCCATCGCTAGAGATGGGGTAGAATTCACTCATTTCCCCACCAAACCTTCCTACTCTTGAAAATGAACTTTGTCCACGAGCAGCTTTGTGCTCCTGGGCGGAATATTCCAGCTAATAGCTGAGATAACAACAACCTGCAGCAGCAGATCTCCAAAGGCTTCATTTCCCTACGCACCCAGATCAAAGTACAGCTGGAGGTTTATGTTTCATGTCCTTTTGGACCTGCGCAGTGCAAACCATTTCCTAGCGTGACAATGAAATAAAACTGAGAGAACAGCATGAATGGAGGTGGAGAAACCAAAAGGGGGTCTTGCAGGAGCCCAAGACCCACCAGGATGATGTGAAGTTACAGGTGAGAAGGGACAAGTGAAGAGACCAGGTGGGAACCCACAGAAATTTAGAAGCTGGGCCATTTAGAACTTTAAAGAGCAAGAACTTCTCTTTCAATATCAGCTTTATTTAAGGATTGAAGAGAGAGAGGACGTTGGGATGTGTAGTGAGGAGGAAAATAACTTGATGGACAAGACTCAGACCCTTTGCAGAGAAAAAGACTAATGAACATCTAAACATGGCTCAATTTCCCTTCACATAAAGGTGGGATGGGTTCTGCATGCAAAAGTCCATTAGGCCCCTCTCTAGATTCAGAACTCTGGGGTTTTTTATAACCTCTAGGCAGAATCAATCACTTTGTAGAGCTTCTCGTCCCCCCTTTCCCTGTAGAGGGAGAGTAAACATCCAATTAATATGCAAAACCTCTTCAAACAGCCAAGGTCACAGGAGCTTAATTGCACCCCAAGGATCCGGCATTATGATCCCTTTAATCAAATATGGTGGTTTATCATATTTGAGATGGATCGTAACTCAAACCCCACTGACTTTCACAATCTAAAGGAAAGTAGGTGTTTGCTTCATGTGAAGGTTTTCTCTGAGCCTCTCTCCACAGCCATGGCTTTGGGGACCACCACGAGAAATGGTGGAAAACATGGAGGTGGGCCCCCAATGTCAAACTTCTGACCAAAACCTGCATTTTTCTGACTCTGCCTTTGTTCCCTCACACACTACATCCTCAAAAATCTGCCAAAACCGATTATAAAGTTCCATGTCCACCACCTCTATGCAAGAGAGAGATGGGAATGTAAAAAGAGGTTATCACTTTCACTGGATGTGCTCTAAAAAGTCTATAAAGGGAAACTTTTTTTGTTTTTCCTAAAGAGTAAAGAGCTTTTTCCTGTGCTGTGGAAAAGCAAGTCCTGTCTTACTGCCTCATTAGCCCAAGGGCTGGACTATTTGCTAATTATGCCTCCATCATGTAGTTGCAGTTCTCTTACAAAATCATCCAGCTCCTGTTTTCAGAAGCGCTACGAGATGAGGCTCATATTAGATGATACCAAAATCACCCTTGTCTAGGTCAGACTCTGGTGAGTGACATTAAAATCCTCTCAGAAAGTTAAATTAGGCTGGAAGGACCTGATGTTGATGCTTCTCCCTGCCAAGTCCAACACTGAGTTGCCTTTGAGGACATCACCATTGATTTGACAATTTTTAGTCTTCTTTTCTAGTAATTTGCAGTGACTTTGGACGCTGCAGTAGAAGTATTAGAGTCATACTCCCCAGTCCTCTCCAGCCCTATTGGACGTGGAAAATGCAATCACAAGTTGCAGTGGTAATAAAGGTACGAGGACAAAGGTTCACCATAAACATCCCACGAAGAAGTCTTCATGTTCTTACTCTTCAGGTAAGAAATTCTACTTTTGCCAAATCCGTGAAGAAAATCTTCATGAATTAAACTTGAATTAACTGGTTTAGATTTAATCAGTTGCACTGGAAGGAAAGAACCTGGTGTAGGAACATCATGGACATTTCCAGGTGGGAATAACTCTCTCTGACAGCCCTTGATTTTATCAGTGATTGGAAAAGTGAGAAAAAACACATAAAACCAGAGGAATTGAGGAGTTGTTACATCTATAACCGAGTGGGTTTGTGCCCTTTCAGTTTCATGTCTTTGCAGGGGTTATTTGAGCAGAGAGTTGAGAGTAAAGATCTTGGGAGGACATTGGAGGCATGGACTTAACATTTGTTAAGTCCCAAGTTTCTCTTTAAAATGCTGGTGCATGTCAACAGAGAACTGTGTAGTAATGTTGTTATTGGGAATTTATTGAGGTTCTTTATGGGTTTTTTACTATATGGGGGAAAAAAAACCCAAAAAAGTAGTCTGGTGGTATCAAAAGTCCAGGTGAAATGCTTCAAACTCCTCACTGAAAGGAGAAAAAAAATGCCAGTGGATGTAATAAAGAGTTTCTGGAAGATAAAGGTGAGTATAGAGGAGGCAAAGAGCATATTTGCATCATTTATGTATTTAAATTTGGCAGGCAAATGAGAAGACAAAAGAACTCCTGCAATCCCCTTTGTGACAGCACCACACTTGTTATCTGTGAGTCCATTCTTATTTTTCCTTATCATTTTATCTCCGCAATTTATTTAGCATGAATCTGTGAAGAGACTGAAGGAGTCGCTCTGGAATTTCTTCTGGAAACTTTGCTTTGGGTCTTGTGGATGATTTGGAAGCCAGAATATTGATGGGTTCCCACTTTTGGTGGCTGACGGCTCTTCACATACTGATTTTTCTATGCAGGTCGTGCCTGATTACAGGTAAAGATAGTTCCATTTTTGAATATATTCAAAATTATACCCCAATATTGGGCTTGTTCAGCCTGGAGAAGAGAAGGCTCTGGGGGGACCTTCTGCTGGCCTTCCAGGATCTGAAGAAGGCTACAAGAAAGCTGGGGAGGGACTTTTTACAAGGGCTTGTGGTGATAAGACAAGGGGTGATGGGTTCAAACTGGAAGAGGGGAGACTGAGATTGGAAATTAGGAGGAAATTCTTCACTGTGAGGGTGGTGAGACCCTGGCCCAGGTTGCCCATGGAAGCTGTGGATGCTCCATCCCTGGAGATGTTCAAGGTCAGGTTGAATGGGCCTTGAGCAACCTGGTCTAGTGGGAGGTGTCCCTGCCATGGCAGGGGGATGGAACTGGATGATCTTTGAGGTCCCTTCCAACCCAAACCATTCTATGAGTCTATGATTCCATGATATTCTAATAAAACAATGTTCAAAGTGCTGAAGGATAAACTCCGTGAGCCTCATGTATGTGAACACCACTCACCTAAGTAATCTGCCATATTATTTTTCTGGTTTTCTTCTGGATTCCTCTCCTATTGACTGAGATTGGTTCTATTGACCTGGTGTAACGCCACGAAAAATGTCACATGGACCAACAGAACCAACTCCTATTTTATCTTTACACAGCTCAATCTATCAGCTCCCCTCCCAACAGCTCCATCGTTGGAGTCATTGGAGGAAGGGTCGTTCTGCCCTGCCACGTGGGAGCAGACCACAACCCTGAGGTGTCCTCTGTCCAGTGGGTGTTTCATGGACGGTCTCAAAAACTAACTGTGAGCAGATACAACGGAAAGTATAAGAAGGAGGAAGAAGATGAGAGGTATCAAGGCAGAACAGAATTCTTCCCCAGTGAGTTTAGAGCTGGTGACATGTCTCTGCACCTGAAGAACATCAGGATCTCTGATGAAGGATCTTACTCTTGTGTGGTCTCTTTCAATGGCTCGTCCCATGAGGCGTTGGTTGAACTGCAAGTGGCAGGTCAGTGGCAATTCTCTGTCTTTTTATTCAAAGAAGGAGCTGAACAGGAGCATTTCTGTCCATCATTGACTGATAGAAGATGTGTTTTTAATATATATATATAAAAATACAAAATATATTAAATAATATAATATATATAACATGTATAAATAAATAAATATATGTTACTTGATTACGTATATATATTATAATATATGTTAACACATAAACCATCTTCATGGAGGGATATGTTTGATTTGAGTCGTTTTTTTTCTTTTCCATTCCAGAACAACCATCCCCAGCTAGTTCTGTTCACTGCAATCCCCATTAAATTGTTCCTTATTCTCAATCTGATAGGCCTCTGAATTGATGACCATTAAAAAGCTCCAGAGCTCTGCTCTGGTTTAAATTCAGAAAATCTTTCTATGCACTTCCACACACACAAAGAAACAAAGGATTGAATTCAAGATGAAGGGTTGAATTCAAGATGAAGTAGATAATTTCCCAGTCTCACCACTGGTCGAGATGGAGAATATTTATGGTTTTTTCTTAGCTAAAGGTGATGTGCCTTCGATTTTCCTGAGGAGCCAAAGGAAGCAGGGCATTGGTCTCACCTGCCACGCAGCTGGATGGTTTCCTAAACCTGAGGTGATCTGGCTGGATGGTCAAGGACAGGTCCGGAAGGAACAACCAACCACAAAGATGACAGTGATGCCTGCAGGTCTCTACAGTGTTGTCACTTCCATGAACCTAGAACCAGGGTCTGACATGGAAATCTCCTGCAGGATAGTCAATGATCTGCTAAACACAACCAGCGAGTCCCGTGTCCTGATCTCAGGTGGGTGAGCTCTGCAGTCACCTGCTTGGAAGATTAAAATGACAGAAGGTCTAAATGGCGTGGGTCCAATTTTTACTGGCCTGGAAGTGTAGGAAAAAAGGTCATGAGAGCTGTAGCCTTCTTCCACCTTTATTTCTAGGTGGCTGCACAGCCTTTAGCAGCACCTCATAAGTCAGTTTTTCCTCTCCAAAAGGGGTCAGGTAACGTCAAGACTTCCAGTGTTCCCTTCTTCAGATTTAAGGCAGTCAGCTCATTGGAGATGAATTTAAATGGATTCAGAATACAATTGTATGTGTGTATAAAAATAGTAGAATCATAGAATGTTTGAGGCTGGAAGGGACCTCTAGAGCTCATCTGGTCCAACCTCCCTACACCAGCAGGGACATCTCTACCTAGGGCAGGCTGCTCAGAGCCCCAGCAAGCCTGACCTTGAAGGACGCCAGGGATGGGGCCTCCACCCCCTCTCTGGGCAGCCCCTTCCCCTGATCTATCCCCCTCATGTTAAAGAACTTTTTTCTAATATCCAATGTCCTACTTCCTTCACTACCCAGAAACACGTCACCAAGACATTTAATAAGATGTCCACTGGTGGGTTTCACAGAACGTCGCCGAAAACAATAGTTATGGTCACAAGAGTTAAAGTGATCATTTCACCACCTCACAAATGGTTTTAGCCTCTTTTTCTCTTCCCTCTTTTTAGTATGAGCATCGTTATGTCATATGAGGAGCACCTGAGGGAACTGGGGTTGTTTAGCCTGGAGAAGAGGAGGCTGAGAGGAGACCTCATTGCTCTCTACAACTACCTCAAAGGAGGTTGTGGTGAGGCTGGGGTTGGGCTCTTCTCTCAAGGAACTAATGACAGGGCAAGAAGTGATGGCTTCAAGTTGCACCAGGGGAGGTTTAGATTGGATATTAGGAAGTTCTTTACTAAAAGAGTGGTCAGGAACTGGACCAGGCTGCCCAGGGAGGGGGTGGAGTCACCATCCCTGGAGGGGGTCAACAAATGAGTAGATGTGGTGCTTTGAGACATGGTCTGGGAGTCAGGGAGATGTTGGACAAAGGTTGGACTTGATGATCCTAGAGGTCCTTTCCAACCTAAATGGAACTTGAGTGCAGTGTAAAGCTCTTGAAGAAGTGTGTCAGGGAAGCCCCTTTGTGATGACATCAAGAAATGCAAGAACGTTGAGTGTGGAGGTACCTGGAAAGAGGAAATAGGACACAGCAAATGAGGGGAATGTCTTAAGTCTTATTCTCTTCCTTCTGCACTACACTCAGCATGGTGGATCATTGAGTCAAATTAAACACGAGTGAACCTTTTACATCTGTAAAAAAAACCCAAGAGCTGGAACTTCTGCCTTTCTCGTGTCTCATGAGCTGTGGAAACCTCTCGACCTGTCCCAAATATCTTTCAGACAAAGAGTCTCCTGGACTAATCCTGCTGAGGAGGTCAAGGTCTCTTCTTCAGCAACATCACTAGTAAACATCAAGTCAAACACAAATTCACCATCTCCTCAGATGTATTGACTGAATCTTAACTTATAATTGTCTTTATGTTTAAGTCATTAATAGAATATAACTCTTTTTTTTTTTTTTTTGGCAGATATTTTCTTTCCCACAATTTCAAAGTGGCTGGTTATGTTCCTGGTGATTTTGTGTCTTTGCTTGGTCCTAATTTCCACTGTATTTTGTAAGCTGAGAAGTGAGTATTTCTTTGTTTGTTTTCTCAGTCAACACATAGAAATATCAGGAGAGTTCATGTTGAAATCCACGAGTGCAACAACAGCTCCCAGGTGATGATTTAATGACCAAATCCAGGAAATGGGAACATTTTGGGGTGGGGGAAGTGCATGGTCTGAACTAGATTGGAAATGAGGAGGGAATTCTTCACTCTGAGGGTGGTGGGACCCTGGCCCAGGTTGCCCAGGGGGGTTGTGGATGCTTCACCCCTGGAGGTGTTCAAGGCCGGGTTGGATGGGGCTGGTCTAGTGGGAGGTGTCCTTGCCATGGCAGGGGGGTTGGAACTGGATGATCTTTAAGGTCCCTTCCAACCCAACCCATTCTAAGATTCTATGACACCAAATGAAAACTCAGAGAGCTGATTTCTGTCTGTGTTATTCTACAAAGACATGCAAAAAAAGGTGTTTTTTCTCNTGATGACATTATTATAATATTATAATGATATTATTATATTCTAACATTATGTTATTATATTATTATTTTATTATTATTACATTATATTATTCTACTTCATAGAATAAGTAGATACTTGATACTCACCACCTATGTCTGTACTTGGAAATGAAATGGCTCAGTTGGCATCATGGGATGGTTTGGGTTGGACCATTAGAGATCATCTAGTCCAACATCATTGCCATGGGTTGAGGGACATGGTGTGGATCAAGCTGAACCTTCCTGCTCACCAGGACAGAGTACTCACAGTCAAACCATCTATTGGCAGGTTGTGTTGTCACCTAGATGGTACCTCCTGATTGGGAGAGCACTAATTGACCCACTCCATAACCACAAGGACACATGAATGATTTTATTCCCAGAGGAACATCTGGTTCCGTTCCTCAACCAGGTTTGACAGTGAGACCCTGGCCCAGGTTGCCCAGGGATGTTGTGGATGCTCCACCACTGGAGATGTTCAAGACCAGGTTGGATGAGGCCTTGAGGAACCTGCTCTAGTGGGAGGTGTCCCTGCCATGGCAGGGGGGGTGGAACTAAATGATCTTTGAGGTTCCTTCCAACCCAAACCAGTCTATGCTTCTCTGTCCATGGGACCAGAGNTCAGGAGAGTTCATGTTGAAATCCACAAGTGCAACAACAGCTCCCAAGTGATGATTTAATGACCAAATCCAGGAAATGGGAACATTTTGGGGTGGGGGAAGTGCATGGTCTGAACTAGATTGGAAATGAGGAGGGAATTCTTCACTCTGAGGGTGGTGGGACCCTGGCCCAGGTTGCCCAGGGGGGTTGTGGATGCTTCACCCCTGGAGGTGTTCAAGGCCGGGTTGGATGGGGCTGGTCTAGTGGGAGGTGTCCTTGCCATGGCAGGGGGGTTGGAACTGGATGATCTTTAAGGTCCCTTCCAACCCAACCCATTCTAAGATTCTATGACACCAAATGAAAACTCAGAGAGCTGATTTCTGTCTGTGTTATTCTACAAAGACATGCAAAAAAAGGTGTTTTTTCTCTTTTTTAACTAGGTAGCAACAAGAAAACGGTTAATTCAGGTAAGTAATGAAGAAAAAGTAATGAAATAATCAAGATTCTGGCAATTTGTAAGTTGGAAAGTTCGTTTATATTAAATTACAGACCTAATTAGCACCTCTAGTCATATCCAAATGTTTAATAGCTTTTAATTTTATTTTTCCACCACACAAAAAGTCCCTTTGTGAGTTTTGCTTCTCATTTGTGTTTATAAATAGAGTCTGTTTCCCTCTTTCCTCAAGCCCCAGTCATTGCTCTGAGCTGCCTGACATACTCTTACCATGCCAGACACATAAAAGCTCTGCTGGAAATTGTTCAAGAGTAAATTAATTGCTCAGAAGCATTACTTAGATCCTTTAGAAGAGGAAGAATTAAATGAATTAACCAGAAAAGAGCAATTCAAGGATCCAAGCCAAAGCCATCTCAAAACTATGAAAGCAACTTAGGCTTTGAATAAGTTCTACTTATTTANAGGTTGGATGAGGCCTTGAGGAACCTGCTCTAGTGGGAGGTGTCCCTGCCATGGCAGGGGGGGTGGAACTAAATGATCTTTGAGGTTCCTTCCAACCCAAACCAGTCTATGCTTCTCTGTCCATGGGACCAGAGGGGATTTATTCCTGGTCTCTGAACCTCAGGTAGGTTACGGCTGGGACGTGACTCACATGGGCTGGGCTGGATGTCTCAGAATTTTTGAGAACTCCCTTAGAAACGAGACATGTCTTGGTATGAAAAAATATATAAATTCTTTGGACTAACAAGAAGCCTCAGGAAGTTTGTTAGGTTAAATTAAATTGAAGGCTTCAAATTAAATTAAATTAAATTAAATTGAATTAACCCCACTGATTTCTGCTTGAACATAAAGCACGCCGGTGTAAGTTTACGCAAATAATCAACAATATGATTAATTTTCTTTGTTTTTCAGTAAAAGTGAAGACAGAAATAGAAGAAGGTAAAAGTCCTTTGTATTTGAAATGATGTTAAGATGTTCAGAGATCTCAAAGACATAAATTCAGGGAAACAATCTTCGAATGTTGATTATCAATGTGAAAATTGCAGGAGTAGCAAAACTTCTCAGTATTAAGGAGATAGAAACCACAGATCAAGCCCCACACAAAGTCCATTCTCTAGTGAAGACTACAGGTGGTTACAGGGAGGTGACCTATGAAAACTCCACCCAAATCCCTGCTGTGGCATGGAAAGCTCTTAGAGAGCTTCTAGAGATCCTTCTCTGCCTGGTGACCACTCTTCTGCCTTCTTTGAGATTATTCAAGCCCACCTTTAGTCACCTGTGAGCTTTATTCATGGATCTCCACTGGATGCCTACAGCTCAATCCACTTGTGCACATACAGGTGCCTTGGAGCATTTGTGGTGTCCTTGGCCATCCCACTTATCTCCTGGATGCTCTCTTGAAAGGAAGCAGAGATACCTCATTGATCCTTGAGTGTACCAGAGTTTGAACCAACAGAGCTTCTATAGGTGACCAGAGACCTTCCAGAGAGACACCGACACGGCACTTGGGGTACCCCAGGGCACCTCAAACGTTCTAGGTGCCTCCACATCTGAAGGCCCCTCTTAAATATGGTCAGTTAAGGCGTGATCTAAACAGGCTTTGAAAGAAGACCTCTACCAGAGCACACATAAGTCATGTTCCCACCTTGCTAAATGAGTTTTGAAATAATAGCTTCATGAGTTATCTAAACAGAATAACGTTGAAAGAGTGAGATGCACTCATGAGTTAAACTGTTGAATTCACGTGTAACTCATGAATTTATGTGTGAAATGTGATTTCACATTTAGCTCAGAGCTGTTGACAACGTATTCCCAGGGTGCTCTTGCTACATGGTCAATGTGGCTCCTCTATTGGGGTTGTGGAGTGCATTAAGCATCAAAGAGCTCACACTGACACCTCTGTATTGTCTTTTATAGAAAAAAACAACCTGAAGTCACTGTTAGGTAAGATGCTTTCATTGTTAATTCTCTTCATGCTGAAGTGATGCCCACTTTGGTTTTTTTTAGGGGGTTGGCTGGTTTCCCACAAAAGTGACACAAGTTTAAGACTGAAAAGTCCACTAAGCAACTTTTAACTTCCAATTTATAGCCAATAAATACTCCACTAATATTATTTCTTTTATTCTATGCTCTGAATTTTCAGAAGGGGATAAAACCAAGAATCGAGCAGGTAAATTTCACTTTCTTAAAATATTCCTTGAGAACGGTGTCCAGCCTCAGAGAAAATAAGCCACTATTTAATTAGCTTACTTTTCTTTAAAGGACTTCTCAGAAATGTTACTAGAGGGGGTCACATGGCAAAGAGTCATAGAATCATAGAATTGTCAAGGTTGGAAGGGACCTTAAAGATCATT
Organism: Brachypteracias leptosomus; assembly: GCA_013401335.1. Lineage (NCBI taxonomy): Eukaryota > Metazoa > Chordata > Aves > Coraciiformes > Brachypteraciidae > Brachypteracias > Brachypteracias leptosomus. Next base: position 5,081 of record VYZX01016153.1, on the reverse strand, counting down.
CAGTTCCAACCCCCCTGCCATGGGCAGGGACACCTCCCACTACATCAGTTGCTCACAGCCCCAGCCAGCCTGGCCTTCCAAATGTCCAGGGATGGGGCTTCCAGCACCTCTCTGGCCAACTTGGGCCAGTGTCTCCCCACCCTCATGGGGAAGAACTTTTTCCTAACATCTCATCTCAATCTCCCCACCTCTAGTTTTGACCCATTCCCCCCACTCCTACCAATACCCAACAGCCTAAAAGTCCCTCCCCAGCTTTCTTGTAGCCCCCTTCAGATATTGAAAGGCCACCAGAAGGTCCCCTCAGAGCCTTCTCTTCTCCACACTGAACAACCCCAACTCTCTCAGCCTATCCTCACAGCAGAGGTGCTTCAGCCTCTGATCATCCTCATGGCCCTTCTCTGGACACGTTCCAGCATGTCCAGATCTTTCTTGTAATAGGGGCTCCAGAACTGGACACAGAGCTGCAGGTGGGGTCCCACGAGGGTGGAGCAGAGGGGGAGAATCCCCTCCCTCGACCTGCTGGCCACGCTGCTCTTGATGCAGCCCAGGATCCCATTGGCTTTCTGGGCTGCAAGTGTCCACTGACGACTCATGTTGAGCTTCTCATCCACCAGTACCCCCAAGCCCTTTTCTTCAGAGCTGCTCTCAAGCCAGTCCCTGCCCAGTCCAATGATATTTACTTCTCCACCTACATGTGTAGTAACTTTGAGCCTTAGACCCTGATGATGGTCCATGTACATCTCTCAGGACTCTGCATTAGGTTTCTTCTCTCCCTTGTGATTTCATAGAATTATTTCATTTGGAAAAGACCCTTCAGACGGTCAAGTCCAACCATTAGACCAACACTGCCAAGTCCACCACTTAATCATGCCCCTGCAAATCTAATGACTGAGTTCTCCCACACACTGTTCCCATAAGGAACAACTGATGATGTAATTCTAACATCTTAATCAAAATATATTTTCATTTTTGCCTTGAGTTTTCCCATCACTCATTTCTGTTGTTCCTTTTCAGGAAAGTCCAAACTCAAAAGACGCTTTGGTAAGAAAACACTTTTTATGTAAATCTGACATTCTTGTCAAGTTTAGAAACAATAAGACAAGTCTTTAGCTTGGTAGGTCTCTGGGATGAAAAAGCTGAGCAATATAGTGAAATATCAAGCTATGGAGAAGAATAGTCTCTTATTTCATGCTTGGGTGTTGTCCTGGACTGAAAAACTGCAACAAAAAAAAGGAAATGTTGGTCACAGGAACATTTTTCCCTTTCCAGGTCGACTGAAGGCAGAGCTGGGTGAGTGCTTCAAGAATCCTGGTGAATCTGGAGAATGCTGGTGTTGGTGGGCTAAGAGGAGAAAGGCCAAAACTGGCGCAGAATGAGTGATGAGAGGAATTGGACATTAGTTCTTTTCTCAGGCTAAGAAGTATCTAACTGCCTTACAGAAACATAATAAAGTCTATTTTCTTTTTCTAGATTTCTGGGAATCCCGGAGCCATGCAGGTAAGGAGGCAGGAGGAAGGGTGTGAAAATTCCGTGGTCATCTCTCCTAACTACCCAGCAATGGCAAAGCCTTGATGTTAGAGATGCACGGACTGAGCTGGAGACACGGGAATGTGCCTGGAGTGGTTAATGGGAAATGAGGCTGGGATGAGGAGAACAGGAGTGGCTGGAAGGTGTCCATGTTGGGAAGAGTGAGAACAGGAGTGGCTGG
>VYZX01016151.1:10746-57224 GCA_013401335.1 Brachypteracias leptosomus | reverse complement strand
ACACAAAAAAAGAAAACAACCAAAACCCAGCAGCTTTTCAGTCGGGTGAATAAACTCTGCATGTAACTAACTAGGAGGTAAGGTTCTTATTTGTAACTGAGTTGTTTTGGTGGTGTTTTAATGAGATACTACCCTCGTATGCAGCATGCCAAAGAAATTGTGGATCTTTTTTATTAATTGCATATGTGTAGTATTTTGGAATATCTCATTATTTTTAGAAGTCCAGTCCAGTTTTAATGGGGAAGTTTTTTTCTACTTTGTAACTCTAAAAGTCCCTCATAGAATTGTTAGTTTTTTCACTTAGGGAAAAAAAAAAAAGAGAAAATAGAATTATTCTATGTGTTTATCAGGCTGGTGTTTTTCAGCCTGAGGTTGACTGTCTTTTATTAACCCCTCCTCTCCTGTGAAATGGAACATATAAATATTCTGCATATATCTAGGTAAATGCCACACTTGGAGAACTTCATTCTATTTAATTCTGTACTAAAAAGGACTAATAGGTGCAAAGACAGTATGTGCTGTCACTGCCACAAAAGTATTAGAATCTTCTGGAGTTTCTCAACGTGATAACACAAGATGCTACGTGCCTGAATACTGCAGAGAACAAACATGGTATTTTTGTTTGTTTCCTTTCTCTTTTAAATACCCCATATCCTACAAGAAACTCAAATTAGCATTAAAAGAAAAGAGTACAGATTTATTACCTCTGTACAATATCAGAAAACTTGAAGTCCTCATAGTGTAGCTTCCTTTAAGACATCTCATTTTCCAAAGAGATCGCCAGTTGATTTGGGGGGTTAGACTAGATGACCTTAGAAGGTCCCTTCCAACACGATCATTACATGATTTTATGATTTGTAATGGTTTTTTAAATCCCACATTAGCTTTCCTAGAAGCCTGATATTTGTAGATACATTTTTTTTTCAAAAAAACACATGCCCCACAAGTTACCATCTCTAAATAAGTTTTCTGTACTCACTGGAAAATATTTCTTTTTCTATATTATGCTTAGTTTGAGCTCCTCTCCATTGTTATCTACCCTTTCTTTGTGCTCTTTCATGGGTGCCTGTGACACTGGACCCCATTCATCACACAGCTTCTCAGAGCAGTCTTAATTTCAGTGAGTGTGGGAATGGTTGTGTCCTGGGTGGGTAAATCTGGTTTGCTTGTATGCTCTCCACAGGCTGAGAATTATACTTATTGGCCAATGCTTGCAGCTCTGCCTTAATGTCTTGCTGCTGTCATCTCGCAGTGTAACCCCTCTCACAAAACGTGTTTGAAGCTGATTTGGCACATCTTTAATTTACAGCAGGGATGTGCTTAAGGATAGGCTATAATGTAAACTTTCTGGATGATTATAAAATTAAAAGAAAATAATCACTTTGAACATATTGCATCTGCTGCTGTTTTATGGGTACGTTATAACAATTTTATGCTGCTCCATTTAGCACAGAACGAAACGTGAAAACACAGTTTATTAATTTAGCAGATTGAACTTTAAAGGTATTTTTTGTCCTGCTGCAGAAAAGACATTGCGAAGAAAAACTTAAGATAGCAAAACAATAAAACAAAACAATCATAAATTATCACTAATCAGGAGGAAAAAGTTCAGTGTTTGCCTCTTAGAGGAAAAACAAAGAGACAATAAAAGGCAAACTTAAAGATGTTTTGAAAACTAATAACACATTTATATTTGCAGTTCTCTTCAGGAACAGGATTTTTTTTCTTTCCTTAACTCATTTTCATGTTTGAATACAACTGTCTCAAACTTGTAACATGAGGCAGTTTAATAAGCTCAAGATATTTCGGTGCAGTATTAAAAATTAAGCTATGTTGACAGAAATGTATTGATTATCTGCACTGTAGGAAGACTCCTTTGTATCTCACCAGTGTCTCTAAACAGGTTTTTTTTGACCTGTCAGCTGCTTTCTGTTATTGGATCCAGAAACGGATCATAACTGAAGAAGGTCTCAGTAAGCTGGGGCTCATAAAATGTTTTATTGTAAATTATCTCACATATCAAACTACATAGCGTCTACGTGCGTTGCATTTGTGGTGTAAAGGAGATTCTAGAAGCAGAAATTTTGTACTTGAATTATTGTCTTCTGATTCCCTGCTAATTTCAGTACTCCTGTGATCATGTCAATGATGGGTAGAATGCTCACGCTGTTGGTCAAGCATGGTCTCAAGCCTTTCCAAACTCAACTTGGAGCTACTCTTAAGAGGTCTTGAAATGGCATTTTTGTTGCTTGCAACTTTTCCACTTGTAAAATAGTTACTTGCTTCAGAAATGGCTTGTAGTGATAAATATTTTATGGAGGGACTACATCAAATGACACTAATTGAAGCCACATATGCATGCGCACAGATAGCTCAGATCAGCTCTCACAAGCACTGTACTCACCAGTGGGGTATCAAGATAGAATATTGATGCAAGATATACGTTGTAATGAAGAGCCAGTTGCAGATGCACCCCACTGTTCTTTGTGTCATTCTTTCATGGAGTGTAAAGAAAGGACTGGAAGAGGGGAAATAAAACCCATAGCAGGTTGAAAAATAGTCACTGTTCTGGTCGTGCTTTGGACTGATAGGAAGGAAGTGAGTAGAAGTATTGTTGGAAAGAACACCCGGTCCTAATATATATGAACTATGTGTAAGAGGATGGATTTTGTGATTATTGTAGAATCGTGGAATACTTTGGGTTGGAAGGGACCTTTAAAGGTCATCTGTTCCACCTGCCCTGCAGTGAGCAGGGACATCTTCAACTAGATCAGGTTTCTCAGAGCTCCATCCAGCCTGACCTTGAATGTTTTCAGGGATAGAGCATTGACCACCTCTCTGGGCAGCCTGGGCCAGGGTCTCACCACCTTCATTGTCAAAACTTTCTTCCTTATATCTGGTCTGAATCTACCCTCTTTTAGTTTAAAACCATTACCTCCTGTCTTGTTGCAACAGGCCCCATCTCCTGTCCTGTCGATGGACTGAAGGGATAGCATGTTAAAAATAAAGCTTAGAAGTCAAATTTAGATGGAGGAAATATAAATACTGTTTGTACTAATGTTAACTCATAGGGCCCAAGTCATGGGTTAAATTGTACGTAGCCCTGTGTTGTAAGCACAAATGGTAACTGAACCATTTAATATCATGGATAAGCTTCATAACTCTAATATATGTCAGGAGATGGTGTCAGAAGGCAAAAGGCAATATTATAGGATTTGTGATTATGTTCCATTTTGAGCCACCATCCATTTTGCAAAATCACTTCTGGAGTTAATTTGCATTCTTATTTTTTTATTGAAACTTATATAGACACCTCAGACTGTGGCTGTGCTGAGGACAGCTGTGGGTTTCTCCATGCAGAGTTATCTAAAAGATTTTACTACGAAAAAGAATAATCTCTCCAATAGAGCTTACAAAATGGGGCAGATCCTATAAAAAGCCAACACTGTCTTCTGAAAGAGAGCACTATCTCATCTGTTTTTCATCTGTGAAGTTAGAGTCTTATTTTTTGCCTTTGTCCTTCACTCCATATCTCTATTCTAAAGATCCAACAAAAATACTAATACTCCCTGGCAGCATAAGCAGGTCACAACTCAAATGAGCTCTGAATATTGTTCCCAAGGGAACCAGGAACTATGTCACACTTGCTCAATTTCAACATACATATATTCAGAAATTCTGGAAGTGAGGATATACATTGAAAGTTATATTCTTAATATAGTCAAATATGATGAAATATTTTATTATGTGACAGCTCAGCTTGAAGTGCTTGCTTGAAAGGAAAAATAATACTTTTTCTTTCCATGACTTATTTACAGATGATGGGGAGGCAGAACTTAAAAAAAAAAAAAAAAAGACAAAAAATTGCAACACTATTAACATTTAAATATTCAACACTGGACAAAATAAATGGAGTATAAACTTTAATTATGAGCACAGAATGGACAGTTTCTAAAACATGGTTGTAGGTTCTGCAGATAAGGGTCTGTAGAAATTAATTTTTGTCAGTGAACATAACAGTCTTGTATGTGGTTGTGATCTTTATGTCAAGCGGATGCGAGTGAGAAATGCTGTTTAAAGGTGGGATTTCAGGAATCTATCTGCACTTTGTAATAGGCACAAACAGAAAAGAGCATTATAGAAAGTTTCATGTTTACAAAAAAAAAAAAACAGTCATGCATGCGGTTGCCTAGGGCAACAGAAGGGGTTTTTCTGACTAATTTGGCTGCATTAGAGCTCTAGAGAGCTGAGCTGCTCCTGCTGTAGAGGGAAAGGTCAACATATAGGAGAGCAGCCTTTTTCCAGTGCTGGGCTGGCTGCTCCGAGGAGCTGCAGCAACACTTCAACCCTCTGCTTGCTCGGTGCTGCTGGGAGCGAGTTGGACTCATGGTTCTCTCTCCTTTTCTGACTCATTCTCTCACATCCCTTCCTATACAGGAGCTGCCCTTCCTCAGCTAAAGCCTCATGCCTTATTTTTGGAGCAGCAAAACTCAATTTTGTCGATGCATTTAAAAGATTTTGGCCAGCAGCAGGAACTACCTATTCCGGTGCATATTAGTTATAAATTAACTATTATTTGATGCTACATACATAAGAGTCAATGTAGTGTCTATGAAAGTGTTCATTACTGGTGAATATCTGTAAAACTGCTTTGGCTGCCTTAATTCTTCTAGTGCCTTCACTAGGTTGATGTGTTGGGTTTTATACTGCATGTCTAATTTGTAAATCAGTACTTTTTTCAAGCTCCCTAACTTGTTTCAAAGACATCTTTAGGGGGGAGGGATGGGATGGGGGCATGGGAAAGGAATAAATATGTGATTCTGATGGTTGAATAACTGATACTGAGGGATATGAAAATCTTAGAAATTAGAAAAAACCAAACTTCCTAATACAATCCTCTGCATATGTAAGCAGGGAAAAGAAAGAAATAGGTAAATAACAGCAAAGCAATCCGAGTGACAAAAGAAATAGTGGTTCTTACAGCTCTGCATGTTATACAGAGGGACATATGACTCAATATTGGACATGCCTGTTCCCATCTTAGTAGTAGAGCAGATACTGGTATCAACTATTGTACTATGTTGTATCTTTAGCTCTCAATGATAAGTAACATCCGTGGTGACCTTCAGGAGCCCCTATTACAAGAAAGATCTGGACGTGCTGGAACGTGTCCAAAGAAGGGCCACGGGGATGATCAGAGGCTGGAGCACCTCTCCTACAAGGACAGACTGAGAGAGTTGGGATTATTCAGTCTGGAGAAGAGAAGGCTCCGAGGAGATCTTGTTGTGGCCTTCCAGTATCTTAAGGGGGCCTACAAAAAAACTGGCGAGGACTTTTTAGGTTGTTAGGTAGTGGTAGGACTGGGGGGAATGGGTCAAAACTAGAGGTGGGGAGATTCAGATTAGACGTTAAGAAGCAGCTCCTCACCATGAGTGTGGTGAGACACTGGAACAGGTTGCCCAGAAAGGTGGTGGAAGCCCCATCCCTGGAAATTTTGAAGGCCAGGCTGGATGGGACTTTGAGGAACCTGCTCTAGTGGGAGCTGTCCCTGCCCATGGCAGGGGGGTTGGAACTAGATGATCTTTAAGGTCCCTTCCAACCCCGACAATTCTATGATTCTGTGATTCATCAAGGTAAAACTCTTCCTGCCTCAAAATGCCTTCTGAATTAGATTTGTAGTATCAACAGAATGTGAAGTTATCTATTAAAAAGCGGCGTGTTCATCACATGCCCAGGTACATGTGGTTTCTTAGGTAACAGTGAACAAGACAATGTTCCCCACTGATTTTGATAAAATTACTTGAAGGATATTTAAATGGTTTGAGACAGAGCGGGAGTGCTTATCTTGCTGAAATTAGGGAAGTTCAAAGATCCAGGATATGCTGTTTATTACGTGTGACAGCATGGGCACTCGGAAAGATAGACTTTGAAAGGGAGGATCAAGTAATTACTGCTTGCCTCAAATGAAGATACAAACAGGGCACCTAAATCTAGCTTATCCCACTTTTTGATTGTCTAGCACAATTCTTTTTACAGTGCTTGAAGAAGCTTAGTGTTTTTCCTGCCAAAGTTGCACCCTAGAGTAGAGAATATGTAAAAGACATTTCCATTTTGCATTACACTAAATCTGTTCTGTTCCATGGGTTTTTCTAATGGGTAATTTCTAAACTTTTTTTTTTTTTGCTTACTTTCAGTTGTAGGGTTTTCTGTTGTTATTTTTAGAGGGTGGCTTTTTTGGGGGGAGGGGGGTGGTGGTGTTTGGGGTTTTGTTTGTTTGTGGCAAAGTATAAGAGAGATCAGTTCTGGGATTGTTAAGCAAATATTTTAGCTGATGTTCTCCAGAATTATTTGGACTTGGAAAGATGTATTTGCTGCTTTTGCGGAGCTGAAAGGAAAAGAAAATGTGTATTTTCGTGTATGATCTTATCTTGCTCTTGCTGAAATCAATGTCATCTTTCATGGGACTATCCCTTAACCATAAAAGAGGGATGAGAAGATGTTGTAAACAGAGCCTTGGAGTTCATTGTGGTTTAATGCGATTTTTATTGATATTACAAAAAATACATGCAAACACGTGTTCAGGCACACTGAATGAAATATAATTAACACTATTGCAAAAAATGTTAGCTCCTTTGGCCAACTGGTGCTAAACACCATGTTTGTAATCCCTGCTCTGGTTTTCAGCCGTGAATAAACAAATATCAATTTTTGTTTGATTACTGACTGTGCCCATGAAACAGGTTTTGAAAGGAATGTAGCCAACTTCCACAGCAGACCCACCCTGTCTCCCCTCTGAGATTCTGTGCATATCCTGTTATCTTCAACCAGTGTTTGATGAATTGTACTAGGGATGATTTCCGAGTGGGTCATTATTTTCCTTCTTTTTATAGGAGTTTTAGGCTGCAGCTCTGGATGGCTTTCTTGGCTCTTTTTATGGAGCTCCTTAGGATGAATTTTCTAGTGCCAGTTGCAAAGATCTGTAAAATTGCCCAGAATTATGAAGGGTTGAATAAATAAAATATATTGTAAGTTTAATTTTCATCTAATCAGGATGAAGCCATTAAAGTTATTTCCAAATACGACATACCTATGAACTTCTAGCTTCCACCTTGAGGCCAAGATATAGAAATATTAAGCAGAAATGTTTTTAAATATACATAATATACAGAGGGGAGGAGGAGGGGGCGTGTGTCCCTCTTGTTCTCTAACCCATCAGGTAACTAATAAAAAATATAAAAGAAAGTCTTTAATGAAGCACAATCAAATTAATACTGCTGGCAATCAAAAGCGAGATAAGCACACAGATGTCAGAATTTAATTTTCTCCCTCTCACCCTTGCATCTCAAAAATAGTTTCTAAGTAATGGGTGGTGTTAGTGGGAGAGAATTTGCCTGCCTTGTGCTGTAAAGATTAGTGTAGAGATTTTACAGCTGAAATGGGATTCTTTGAATTTAAAGTGGTGAGGGGACAGTGACTAATAGGATGTAGAATATGACTTTAAGAATAGGAGAACAGGAAGAAATACAGAAGTTTAAAATTTTGCATAGTAGGAACCATGTAAGAGAGAGAAAAAAAAAGAGTGCAAGTAAAAATAAAACTGGAGATAATAGTCATGGCTAAACCTTGTGGAAATGCTGTGAGGGGTGTTTTGGTTCACAGTGGATAGATAAGAGTAAACTGGCTGAAACATGGCACTATTAGAGTGGGGGAGCTATTAGAGCCAGTCCCTTTGGTGCTGCATTTCTTGTGTTTGTCTTTTTTCCTAATTTTTTAGAAGCACTGAGTATTAAGGTCATTTTAAGAAGAATTTCAGCTTATGCATAATAGCTGTTTCTGGATGTGGTATTTCCAAAGGAAGCTTGAGAACATGATCCAGTAGCAGCCTTCATGTTCCCAAAAAACCAGAAGGTAAGAAATCCTGTCAAACTTCTGATTGGAGCTGAGAGAAGCAAACCTGGGCTTTTTTGGGATGTAATATTGCAAATGACAAAAGGTATGTTGGAGAAGGAGAGGGGAATATCTGGGAGGCTTAAGGTGCAGAGTCCTCTTCCATATGTGCAGTTAAGGAAATACGGGAGATAAATGTGATTATTTGACAGAAGATTTAAGAAAAAAAACCAGCTCACCTTCTGCTCTTCAGTCTGCATGAGCTTTTTTCATTGTGAACATTCCTTGGAATATGTTATTTTGAACAGGGGAACATTTTTTTGTTATTCATGTGCCTGTTAAAGGTATTATATGCTGTGCTTTCCACATCTCCTCCTGTTCTACTCTATCTTGGATCTCCTGTGCTGGGCAGGCCAGACTGTTGCTGCTGATCATACTGGTGTTTATGGGATCTGGAGCAAGTTCTCTGTCTGCCTTATGTGCTTTCGGACACACCAAACAGCAGTTCTCAACAGGGAAGAACCTAAGAGCAAATAAAGAAAATATTATATGGAGGGAAAGCCCCCCAGTTCACATGTGTTTGCAGAACATCAGCGGCAGGACCCAGAGGCTCCGGTGTCAACGTTGCTTTGTGAACTAGGGTCGCTTCCCAGCATGTTGTGAGTTCCAGCTCTTGCTCTGTTATCTGTGTTTCAGTTGTCCATGGGAGGACAGAACTTACTTGTAAACAAAGCAGCTTGTTATCTACAGTGGGAAAGATAAATTAGTGCTGTTGCAATGCAAGCAAGCCTGTTTAACATCAATAGTCACAAACAGTACCTGTCAAAGAGAAATCACATGCAAAAGCCCCGTGCTACCTGCTGTAAGAGAGCACAGGCACCGACGTGCTGTCCCAGCACCGAGCCAGGGATGGAAATGGCATCCTGGGTGCAGGATGGCACAGACTGAGATAAATGAGAGGGGGTATTGCAGGATGGACATCCTTGCACGGGATTGCTGTTATGCTTTGCTTTTTTAGGAACTAATTCGGCTTCTGCTACAGGTGGAGCAGCACTAAAGGCTAGCTTGAGGGGTTTTTTGTAGCTGCTTAATAACCCTGTGTATTATTGCAGGGATTGTTTGGGATTTCTCTATAACTGTAGTAATATTCTCATTCCCCACCCCACACTTTCTATGATGCATATGTGTAGCTATATGTTAGTGCTGTGACATCCACACACAGAGCCAGAGCCTGTGACTTGCAAGTAAAAAAAACATGCAGGGAAAATATCAACTTAAATAATACTGAAAGGTGCTAAATATCTGTTTGCTATTTTATCAATATAGATATGAACGCTAGAAATATTTTGTTGAGTCCTGAGAGTAGGTACTGTGAGAGTCCTTTCATTGGTTAAAACTATATACATGAAAAATGTTTTCTTCTCATGCCTTTCATTAATCTGGCTCTGTATTTTTGCAGACAACATGGAACATCAGAAAAGCAAGATGCCTACTAAGATCATACCATAAATTCTCATCATATTTCCTCTTTGTTTTTTATTGCTTCCTTACTTGGCTTGACATTTTCATCTGAATAAAGTACAGTACCAACATCAGGTTGTTCTCACACAGGTTTACAAAGGAGAAAAAAAAAAGTTATTCGATAAACATGATGAAAAGGTGAAAGAAATACTGAAAGCCAAGTTACAGATGGAATAGATTTTGCATTTTTTTCTCTTTTGTTCTTACTCAGAAAGAGATGCATTGGTCAGCTCAAAGAAAACTAAGCTGCAGATTTGCAAATACCTCCAGTAGCTGCTAATGTAATGCAGTATTTCCTGATGTATGATATTATTTTGCTGCCTGTGCTAAGGTGAAATGAAGAAAATGTGAGTGTACATATTAATTTTCTTTAAATGGTGGAGTGATTTTGTTGTTGGTTTTGTTCTTGCTGTTTCTAGTCTGAGAGGAGGTGTCAGTCCTGAATTTGACTCAGATCACAAGACTAAGTCACAAATTGTTCTGTCCTTGAATGCTTTATAGGAGAGCAAAGCATACACAGTGTACATAGTTATTCCCATAGAAGTACAGTTAGGCTGTATTAGTTTAGTTTATAAAAATGATGTGCTATGAATTTGTGCATTCTTCCTGCCTCTGTGGTGTTCCATTCTTGTCTTCCCTTTAATTTCCTTAATCAGCTCTGTTACAAATACTCATATATGATAGAGAAACCAAGGTTACATTATGGAGCAATATCTAGTGCTCAGCTGTATCCTGTGGATCTTCAGAACAGGATTATAAAGGTTTGGATACAGTAAATTTGCATATATAGTAAGAGTTTGATGCAACTCTCTGGTGGGGATTTGTATAAGAGGAGCCTAGGGGATAAAAATATGAATAATCCAAAGTACTAATTGAAACGTCATTTATTGCAGAATATATGGTTCAGGTTCTCTTTGTACTTTTAGATGAGAGTTGTTTTATTTTGGCTTAGGTTGTTCTAAACGTGTAGGGTTCTTTTGTTTGGTTGGGGTTTTTTTTTTGTGTGTGTGTATAAGCAACATGAATAAGATACTCCAGAATATGTAAGGGGCTCAGCATTACTTGTCAGTTTGCTCTTGAAATGAAGATAGGCTACAACATTTACTTTATGCTTGAAGCTTTCAAGGGTTCAGAGTTTTAAATTGGTCCGATTGCTAACTGATGATGCATAAAATTGTACTATAAAACACAATATGAATTTCCTTGCAAACATTCAATTAGGATACGATGGATTTCAAAGTTTGGCTGCGTAATGAATCCTATACGGGATCCTTTTTAATCTTCTTAACAGATCTGGAGATGTGTTTTCTCAGATGGATAGTATTTTCTAGAAAGTCATAGTTTGCTTTGATATGGGGGTACCTTTACCCTTGCCTTTTTAAAGCACGTGGTTAGCAAATGTACATACCTACCTAAGCCCTATATGAAGATATTTTTTACTCTTATTTCTTCCTGTTACGTGTGCTTCATGACTCTGAGGTGTCTCAACTACAAATATTCCTCACCAGAGTAGGTTCTAATATTTTGTTGTGTTGTAGTGCAAGGTAGACGAAAAACCAGATCTACATTCAGACCTCCCTGGTGTTCAGAAATGCTGGCTTGGGTAGTGGTTGTGTTCATATCTAATCTCTGTAGACTCCGTAGCATATCAGGGTTTTTTTGTTAGCCCTGACAAGAACCAAACCTGGGAGGAACTCCTTTCATCATAATGTACTGAAAGAGAAGAAAAACCTTGAAAGAATTGTCCCTGGCACAGGTTGCCCAGGGAGGTTGTAGGTTCCCCAACACTGGGTGTATTCAAGGCCAGGTTGGATGCGGCTTTGAGCAACCTGGTCTAGTGGGAGGTGTCCCTGCCATGGTAGGGGGGTTGGAACTAGATGGTCTTTAAGGTCCCTTCCAACCCAAACCATTCTATGATTCTTTTATTCTAATTTGTTTTGCTATAAAATATAAAAAGAATAGTCTCTGGTGGAGTTACTTGGAGGCTTTGTATTTCATTTTCACTCTTAATCTTATGTTGCAGAATGCTGAGAGAGTTCTAAGCAGTTTGAGTTTAAACTTAGCAGTTTCTGTTGTCCTTAGTCGGTAATGGTTTCACTGAAGGGCAGAGCTTGCTGAAAATAGGAGCAGAGATGGGTTGATTTAGCTGTGTGGAGAACAATTGTTTGTTTGCAGAAAGATGAGTGCCTTCAAGAAACTTGCACACTTTTTGAAAAATCATTTAGTTTAAAAGCTCTGTTTGAAATGTTCCTGGCCATAGAATTTTTTTTTTTTCCTTACCAGCAGTAAGAGTATCTCTGAAAACAAATCCATTCACAAAGATATCGCATTGATGGCAGTGAAGGTTATGACTCCATTCAGTTTTTATGGGTAAATTATAATTGCTAGAGCTCTTGAATGGCTTCTGCAATGGAATTCAATATACATAGCTTTAAAAAGGAAGAGAAGAAAAGCTGTGAATGTGAAGCCTTGCAGAGCCGTGTGAATGGGGAGCACAACATGAGTTATCTTTTTGAGTAAAGGTTTTATTGACTCTTCAAGATCGTGTAAGTAGGAAAAAATAATATTTGAGAGCTTCTGAAAATGTTCTGTTCATGTAAAAATGCAAGGATTATGTAAGGAAGGTGACATCAGGCTGTTCTCAAATTTGGTCATTTCAGTGTTGTTCCTGACATTAAACATCCCCAGATGGTGAGCACGGTTAACAAAAAAGCTAATTAAAATCCACCACTCTTCTGATACAGCTGGAATATAAATGTCTGTCCAAAAATGATGTGGTTTTACTGTCTATTTCAATGTGTATCTTTAAAAATTAGTACAGAAACTGAATATTAACTTTCCTTCACTATCTTTTCTACTTTGAATATCTTGTTTAACTTCCAGAAATAGCAAGTGTCTTCAAGAATAAAATACTCCTTCTGTGAACATAGGGCTCATGACAACCTGCTAACCCTGGAGGTTTAAGATATGTTATCTAACAGTTGTAAGTGGTGGCAGAAGAATGTTTCTAGTCTGTTGTTCGTCATATGCCAACCACCTCTGAAAGAAAGGGGTAGTTCAGTCTTTAGAGCTAAATTCCTCATTGGAATTTCTGCTGGAACTTCTGTCAAAGGTTTCGGAATATATTTCTTTTATCTGTGTGTAGGGTTTTTTGAGTTTTCTTTGTTTGTTTTCCCCACAATGAAATAATTCCAGAGTTGTTGCCTCAATACCTGCTCTGGCAGAAGAATGTTTTTGTTTACCATTTCATGTGCATCTGCAGAAATATCTAAAATATGATCTTCCATTTGTGGATGCTCAGCTAATGCAGTGTTACCCACTTCATGTGTTGCTACTGACCCCTTTGCTTTTCTCAGCTGTGTGAGGTGTCTTCCTCAAAATATTCTTGTTTTCTTCAGTCAGAATTTACTGATCATTGATCAATTGTTTATACTTTAATCCTGATTTATTTTTTTTATGTAACTTATTGGTTTAGTCTTTCTACTGACTGTATTGCTTTTGTAAATTCACTTGATGGATTTTTTTTTTCTCTGCAGTTGTTTAATATTCTAAGATTGTTTGTTCTAATCGCTTTCAATCTCCTTATCAGTCTTTGTAATTTTGTGTTATATTTTTATTAGTATCACATTTATTAGCTCCGTTTCTGTTTTCATTCTTCCCTACCATTTATTTTTTCCTTCTTGCTTCCCTGAGCTTTGAGTGCATATGGTTTTAATATTTTTCAAAATTTTTCTCTTCAGAGGTGAATGTTCTTGTCCTGCATAGTTTTGCCTCTTTTTAATGTCATAATATTGTCAAGCGATTGTTACCGATGCTTCGTAATTTACATTTTAACAGTTTTTTCAGTACTGTGCATGGGGATCAGTTCATAAGTATTCACAAATCATCACCACTGAGACACATGCATGTGTACCTCCCTAGCCCAGGAAAATGTGTCAGCTGAAACATTAGCAATATGTTTAATCAGCAGTCCAGCCAGAGCTCATCCGAGTAGCAGATATTGAAGGTCTTTGGCTGAGCAGTAAATTCTGCAATGCAGAATAACTTCTGAAGAGCACAAAATGTAGCAAATTAAGGGCACCAAAGTAAATTTATGGTCGGTATTGACAAATAGGCTGAGTGAAAACTGCCTGGAAATTTATATCCTTAAAAAAAGGACTTTAAAAATCTCATCTGAACATGAGATAAGACATCAACAGTGTCTGGGCTGACTTCAGCAGCGAGCTGGTTTTCAATTACTCACTATCCTTTTAGTACAGTGAATTGGCTGCTCATTATTAAAGTGACCATGGTGAAGGAGGGGGAATAGTCCTGAATGTTCAATTCACTTGCTTTCGCTACAGATGATCACTAAACTGGAAATCATTGTGGAGCATTTAGATTCTCCCAAGATTGGTAGTATTGCCATCATATGGGTGTCGTAGGCAATCAGTGTAATCACTGGTACACAAATGGCTCACTGGTAATCTTATTCTCATGTGAACACAGATTTCCATAAACCACAGAACTGGGAAAAAGCAAAAACAAAACCCAGAGCTAATTCTATAAGCCGCTCACTAATTAAAGATCCAACTCAGGCCGCTTCACTGTCTACTTCATTGGTTTGACCTAATTTGTTCCTGAAAGAAAGACAAACAACTTCCTTCAGGGTGTTGTTTCTTTACTGACAAAGGATCTCAGAATTGTATGTGTTCTTCAAAAAGTTAATTAACAGCTCTGGAATAATAGGAGAATTTTTGTGTGTGTTCATATCTTGTTTCTAGGACTTTTTTGGTGAGTGAGATCGATGCAGATTCCTGAATAGATTTAGAAAATAAATAACATACCACAGTTTGATGCAATTTTGGGACATAGTTTAGCAGACAGGTCTTGGAAGTTGAAGTGCCACAGTGCTGCTTGTTCCTGGTGCCAGGAGCACTTCCATTACAAGTTAATTTAGAGGCTTAGCTGTTGAAATACTGTCATCATGCTGGGCTTAGAAATATTGTTGTTCATATTAGATGTTACTGATGTTTCAAAATGCAAGTAGCACATGGTGTAACCTGTCCCATGGATTTATTGCACGTTGTTGTGTGCAGTCTCTAAACCAGCACTTCCTGAAGCCTTTTGGAAGAGCACTTTCAGTGTGGCTCATGCTGAGTCAGCAGCAGCTCGACTTCTCCAGGGTGTGAGAATGACAACTAAGTAATTTATTGGCTACAGGTGTTTATAGTTACTCATTTTACCCTAAAGCATATGAATTCCTGCTAGCAATTAAAGGTAGTTAGCAGTTTTCACACTAATGTAAACATTTGTATGCAGTAATTAGAGCTTCTTCCCATTCTTCCATAATGAAGAAACAAAAATGTTACAGGTAGCTGCTGTCTAGTACTTCCTAACTTTTTTAACCTGAACAGTGTCACTGTTAATTGTTTGAAAAATGCTACTGAGAGAAAATAGTTATTTTGATCTCATACCAAGAATTCCACTTTATTCCTGTGAACTAGTAATGTTTTGACTACAAATGCATGTTCTCATTGTCTACACAGCTCTGGGTTATCTGTTAAAGTTTCTTTTATTGCTCCTCTTGTTTCAAGAATAGGATCCTCTCTGCATTTTACCTGGAAATTTTTGTCTTAAAACAGGTTGCAAAGAATCTCATAGTCATCAGTGGCTACAAAAATTCTTTATGTGGATTTTTAAACTGTATTCAAGTAACATGAAAGAATCAAATGAAAAGTAAATAGGAGCAGCAGAAAGTAATTATTTATAGCAAAAATAGCCCTCAGTTCCTATCGAAAATTATTTCAAGAGCCATTTCTGAACACTAAGCATGTATGGTTGTTTATCTTAAATATCTGGGGAAAAATACCTTTGGTTTGATTTAATGTAGTTTTTTCTCAAGTGGCTGATATAAAGGGCAGCAAATTCATGTTCTCTGTCCTTTCCAAGTAAATTTTCGGTGTAACTTTAATATTTATTTAATATAAAGCAAGAAAATTTTTGTCCTTGCTAAATGTAGGGCTGCACAAAAAGCCCTTCCTGTACCCAAATGATACATTCTGTCTCTTCCAACTACGTCGTACTCTGTGGTTTAAAATGTTACTCAATTTAAATTTTTTCTTTGAGACACTCAGCACTACCTTGAAATGAGCACAGTGTATACTCACCCTCTACTCAGTCACAAGAATTTTATCGTTTAGCTCTAATGGGTTTCAGGTTTCCAAAACACTATGTCTTGAATCCTAGTCATAAATAATACCTCAGACAATGAGGCAGGAGGGTTGCTAGCAGAAACAATAGTGAAAATTGAATGCAAAAGGTAGGATGTGTTCAGTGTAAACTGATGTAATGACAGTGAGTGAAATAGTAATTTAGATGATGTGGAAACACTCTGAGTACACCGAACAGACGTGAGCAGTCCTGGTAGACTGCTCAGCTGAATCCAATAGCTTCCTTCACACAGATTTAGTTTCTTCATAAAACAACATCTTCAGTTCATTCTTTTTTAAGATTATCTAAAAACCCCCGGAGAATAGAATATTTTGAGAATACTGGAGTGGATGGTTTATTCTTGTTTCTTTGTGGCAGGCCTGTTAGTTAGATCTTTATATGCTTGCTTACATTTTGTAATACTCATTTCAGTTGGTGACCCAGACTGTTGAGATGTGAAAATACAGTTTCATTAAACTGAGGTATTCATAACTTAGGGGCAAGTTGCATCGATGATTAAGTGAATTTGCAAGTGGAAAGAGTTAGAAGCTTAATGAAGACAGATAATACAACATGAAGATAGGGTAAAGGGTAAGAGAAGGAAGGACAGAGGTCAGCTTGAACAAAGAAACGAATGAACATTTCCAAAGTTCATTAGTGCAGAAGGAAAAAACATATTATTTTACCTTCATGTGGAAGATGGTCTTTAATGAGAATAAAATATTTCAGAATCTATTAACTGATCTGAGGTAGGCTTTGTTTTGACTTAGGTATTTTACACTTACAGCACTATTGGAATTTACCAATCAAGTCTAGAAAGAGAGTGACTTTGAAAAGATTTGCAGAGAAGTTGTGTGGCTGAGTGGTCTGTCTGTAGCCTGGGTGGAGGCTCCACTGATCACAGCATTTCAGTGATGTGAATACTTCCTAAATGAATGTGTAGAAAACTTCTTCCCATTCAATCTGGAGAAGAGAAGGCTCAGGGGAGACTTTGTTTTAGTCTTTCACTGTGGAGAGGGGGCTTATAAGAAAAAATGGAGAAAGCCTTTTTAGCAATGACAGAACAAGGGGCAACAGTTTAAACTGGAAGT
The DNA here is from genome assembly GCA_013401335.1 of Brachypteracias leptosomus. NCBI lineage: Eukaryota > Metazoa > Chordata > Aves > Coraciiformes > Brachypteraciidae > Brachypteracias > Brachypteracias leptosomus. Next base: position 40,533 of record VYZX01016151.1, on the reverse strand, counting down.
CTATTTAGATTGGACACGAAGAAGAATTTTTTTACAATAAGCATGACGAGGCACTGCAACAGGCTGCCAATAGAAGTTGTGGATGCCCCATCACGGGAAGTGGTCAAGGGCAGTCTGGACAGGGCTTTGAGCCACCTGGTGTAGGGAAAGGTGCCCCTGCTCACTGCAGGAGGGTTGGACTGGGTCACCTTCCAACCCAACCCATTCTATAATTCTATGAAAACATTGTGATATGATTATATGGGGCTGGCATGAGTGTTAGTTGCTGGTACTCGTTTGTTTTATTTCGGTATGCTTTTTATAGAGCATGTGTGAAAAGAGCTGTCTCATAGCATGGTATTAATGACATGGTTTCCTAACCGTGCATCTCAGCCAGCTGCTGCTGGAAAAATGAGTGGCTAGAATTTTGGAGGTTACCAAATACATGTTAACTTGCATTGAATCCTAAGAAAACAATTACAATTTGATTTGCTTGGCTTGAAATTTGATAAGAAAGTGACTAGAAATGGTGTAATACTCTTCCATTTAAAATGTTAGCTTAGTAACATATCTAGGTGTAAAACCAAAATTTAGTCATTCTAAAAACATTTAACAGCTCTAATTGGGAAGCAGTATCAAAATGGATTTTTTCTAAATTGTTAGACAGTGTTTATCACAGAGCAGAGGAGACAGTCTACAGAGCATTGATTCTGTCCCACTTTAGCTGTGCTGGGATAATGACTAGTCGATGTTCTAATAAAAAAGTTTGAAAATAAAATGCAAGTGATTACGAAAGCTGTAAGCATTTAAAATTGTTCTTAATGATGGAGCTACAGTTGCTGTTACTGGAATAGCTTTGGCTGATTTATATTAGTTTCTACTTAGATGGTTGTCTGGTTACAAATGATGTTTTCATCTACACTGAATTAAGGGTTTAGAAATAACTTTCAGAATTAGCCTAATTAAATGCTTATTAATTTTTTAATAAATATCACAACATCTTGGGTTTTGCTTGAGGTTCTTGAACAAAAAAATGCTTCTCGTAAAAAGGTTAGGAAATTGAGGTAAGGGAAGGTTAACAAACTTTGTTTAAACTCATTGTGGTCAGACAACAGTCACAATCTTAATTTGGTGAGCCATGTATTGCATCATTTTAGCACACACGTTAGATATTGCACAATCCGTGGTGGTAATTTTTCATTCAACTGGAGTTTGACTGAAGTCTCAGGGAAGAAAAGTTTTTATTTTTTCTGAGGCAGTTCATATCTATTTAGCAGCTTCTCTTCCTCCTATCACTTCAAAATGGGGTGAAAAGAACATGAATTATTACAGAGGAGGCTGTGTGGTTCACTTATATCATGGTTACATTTTCTCCAGATGTTTTAATCTCATTTAATTCTCTTTACTTTTTATCCAGTATTGTAGGAGAAGTACATGGTCTTACTGGCTTTTCACAGGAATATCCAGTCTTTTTGCTAAGTTATAGTTGGTTGAGAATCTGGAATTATATGCAAGTAGATAAAGTTTCTGCATTTGTAAGTGTTGCATATCTACTTGTGTCATGGTACTTGTTCAACTGTAGTCTGTAGGTCCCTTCCTCAACTCTTCTTTTATTCTAGTGCAATTTTATACCACTTAAACATTTAGTTGCTTCATTTACTCCTTCCTAAAAAGCCCTTTCTCTGCTGTAATCTCTGCACTTCCAGTGAGCAGAGGTGTCTTACCTCTTATCTGTATTTTCCTTAGCAAACTTTTGTGATCGACTCTGCTGCAGAGTTTTTGAAAGAAGTCAGATGTGATTTCATGCTGTTTGAGGAGGAAACCTGTGTGGCTAGAGGAGCAAAAGTCTCTTGCCATCTAGAGAAGAATTGCCACTTCTTTGCCCCATGTAAAATACATAGAAAGAATTAAGACTAAATAAAGGTTGAGATCAATCTATTGATCTGTTTTTCATTTCAGACCAGGAAGCTATTAAATTGCAATTCTTAGAGTTCATTTGAATGTTTTATTAGTATCTTGACAATTTATTTGGATCCTGAGTGAAATGAGCAAACCACTGTCAATGGAGTCCAGTCTGGCTCTGGAACCTTGCTGATGATTCTTGCAGAACTTTGTTCTAGTATTGCTTCTTTTTGTACTTCTATTTCTGTCCCTGTACTGTGGTTTGGGAGCTGAAATAGCACACATATTACACTCTTTACAAAAAAGATAAAAACTTTCATTTTTAAGTAGTTTCCCTAGCTGTCTTTTTATTTTATTTTCTTCTTAATTTATTTTTTTTCCCAGATACTTTGATTCTGTCACAGAGTCTGAGCTTCTATATGCTTAGAAACATCGTTTTGTTCCTTGGTTAATTGCTTTCTCATGCTTTTTAAACTTTAAATTTCCATCATTCTTTAATCTGCTGTCACTTTACATATTGTCCCTTCTCCAAGTTATTTTGCCTTAAAAGACAAGTCCTTTGGGACTAGTGGGCCTTACTAGGACATGCAATTATTGCCTGGATATGGTGCTAGTTGCAGACAGATCAGTTCAGGGATGGGTTCAGAAGCTCTGAAGCTATGCCTTGGAAAAAGGGGCCTCAGAGAGCAGCAGCTTGGTCTATTTGGCATTGAAGGATGTTTACCTTCCCAGAGAAAATGACTTTTGAATTTAAAACAAAGTAAACATGACTGTGCAAAAAAACCCCAGCCAACCAATAAAACCCCTTTGGTTGAGGTGAAAAATCTGCAGACAAGAAATGTGTGGACAAGAACCTGTGTGCAGAGAAGTTCCCTGCATTCAGAGAACAAGCAGCATGGCAGGGGGAGCTGGGACCTACAACAGGTGATGGCAGAACTCTGCTGCTTTCCTTAGTACTCTTCACCCTCCTGCTTCAGCATCCAGCTGCAGTCTGGCCAGTGCTTAGTGGGAATCACATTCTGTGTCTAGAGGATTTAAAAGAATTTTGTTAGAAATATCATATCACAAATACTTTTACATTACATTAGAGTCTGTTGGTAATCCTTTAAAAAAGAGGAAAAAAAAGTCTCTTTACCAGAAAGGCTCATTTTTCTAGCTAGGATTTCACACAACAGTGAAACGTTTTACATACAGACATTTCATACATAAGTGCAAATATATTCTCTCTTCATGTAGTTTGTCTTTAAAGGTAGAAGTTCTTTACCTGCTGCAGCAACATCTGCTTGCTTTTATTCAGTTAAACTGCTGCAGTGTGTTAGAGGAGTTTGTGCTGATTTTCCTCTTCACTGTGATTTATCCAAACATCATCTACAACAGAATTCTTTACACTGCTACAAGGCACTTAGCCATCTGAAGATAGGTAATTAGGAAGTGTCCTTGCTTTGGTATATAAAATCTTATTCCACAATTATTCTTTTCAGTCAGAGCGGAATGTAGTTTCTGAGTGTTTCTCTCTTGTATTAGCTTCTGTTACAATCAAAAGGAATGCAGTCAGCATCTCTTCCTGATTTCCCTGACCTCAGACTGGCACAAGGATCTGGCTTCCTACTGATCCAGCCAGAGTTAGTGCTGGCATACTGGTGACTCCAGCTTTTCTGACTAGCATAGTTCTGTTCGTTTAATTTGTGTGATCTCTTTTATCTCCCGTGAGTTTTATGCCTTAAAACACAGCTCCTGGAATCAAGAGATTTAGGGTTGAACATCAAGTGATGAGTTGGCTCATAAACTGAATTATTTTTAATCTCATTTTTAGAATAATTGCTTAGTTTTAAGTGTCCTGTGATTTTTGAAGTTTGGGCTTGGCGATACTTAACATTACTGATCCACAAGGATAAATGTGGACCTAGTCCTGTTTTCTTACTAAGGTAAAATTCACCTCACTGAGGTGGTTGATGGCAGGCTTAGGACTGAGTTGTACTTGGTCTGTGCTTCCATCATTCTTGACACACTGGTAGTTAAAATTCTCATTTTGTTAGCTTTTTGTGTTAGGATTTTTGTCAATGCAAGAAGTATAGTTACAAACTGACTTGCCTAACTGTAGCTTTGGTGATTAATGATCATCTAAGTCTGTATAAACTGTTTTCTGAAGTGAAAAATTATTTTTGCCATCCTTTAAATGAGGATGGCATTGTAGAATGGTTCCAAAGAAGAAGAATCTGGTAATTGAAATGCTAGCAGGTCCATATCTTTACCCCATTATTGTCTAAATAATTCTGTATATATTCAGTGTAGTCTCTTTTCAGAATCCTTTGTGAGATGGTTTTCCCAGTGCAGAGGATCTTGATGAAAAGAATCAATTAAGCCTGGAAAAGCTCTGATGGTATAAATATCCTCAGTAAATAAATTTTATTGTATTAGATAAAACACGCTGATTTAAAACAGTTGATAATCCCTATCTCTACTCTGTTGCATTTTCTCTGGAAAAACTCCCAGATTTCACAGAATGAATAATGCATGAGTTTCTCTTTATGTGATTGAGTTGACTGGTTGCAAAGTATCTGAATATTCTGTTGTTTGGTTCTGATTTGTTCTTTATTGAGAGCTCCCTACCCGGTGCCTTCTGAGGCAGGGGAGCAGCTCTGAATTGCTGCTCTCGGATTAGCGCCGGGCATTGTCTTCACATTAGAAAGCATCAGTGATGAGAGCAATATTTAATTTTGAAGGTACAGTCATTGTAAAATCAAAGAGGTGAAGTGATGAGATCAAGGATGTTCTGGGATGTTAGTGCAGTTATTACTGTCAACTACCTTGTCAAGCAGTAGAGATAATCCACTCCCCTCAGCTCCCCGCACAGAATGCTGGTTCTGCTATCGTCGTTTTCAGGTGCTGAGATGCTCTGTAATGCTCACCGTGTAGACAGCTTTCTGTCTTCTTGATTTCTCTAGATTCAAATTTTAGCATTTTATATTTTCAGTTTCTACATGTGGACATACAAGACTACATGTTATAAAAATATTGTGTGTCTCTTTTTACTGTTCAGAATAAAAACTTCTGCAGGAACTTCCATGAAGATATTCTTAGGGGGCTGCCCTGCAACTCACATTTAGAGTATTTTTTAAAATTTAGGGTTAGTTCTAACATTAAAGTCAATGAGAAAAAGGGTTAAAGGATCATTTTACCAGTAATGACACTGGGGTTTTTAAAATTTCTTAGAGCTCCAAGTCTATGTATCCAGGGGGTGGGGGACAGGGAAAAATGGGGTGGACCAAGAATGAAAAGTAAGTTAAGTAGTATCAGAATCAGTAGGTTATAAAGATGAAGAGAGAGGGATATGTAACAGAAAGAAAATACTGTAGATTGTGGAGATAAAATGAGTGAAAGTGCATGGATGAACATAGGGGCATTAGGGAAATATGATTAAAGAGGTGGAAAAGCATAATGAATTACAAAACTGGGAAATACTAATTCAAATAAGATAGGATAAAATTGCTTATGATAGAAATGTAAGGAGACTAACCAAAACTAAAGCTGGCTAAATACTACAAAAACATGTCTGCAAATTAGTATTCAGGGTTCTAAACAAATCTTAGTTTCACTCCCTTTCTCCTCTTGTTTGTTTCTATGAACAATCAAAACACTGAGCGTGACACAGGTGAACGTTCAGAGGGTGAGTGCAAATGTTGTGTGGGTGTTAAGGACTGTGTTTGATTCCACCATGTACTTACTGCATGGAAAGTGTGCACAAGTCATGTAGTGCAAGACTTATTTTGTGTAACACCACTAGAAATTTGAATATTACATTTCATGGACCTGAGAGCAATTCAGTTTTAAGTCTTTCATTTAAAGGAAAATTCACTAAATGGAATAAAATAACTCATTCAGAGAATCTCTGATATATGTATAATCCTGAGTGTGTACTTACCTGCAATATAGCATGTACATACCTCCCATATTTTCCAATTATGCTTTATAAATTATTCAAAATGGTCTAATGACTAAGCCTGAAAGCCTAAAATAAAATAATAGAAGACATCAGTAATACCGAAGATGCCAGAACCAAGACTTGAAAGGTCAGAAAGAAAAAAACCGAACAAAACCTCCCCGTCCTATTCACCATATCCATGTCAGTAATTTAACTTCTGGGATAAATTGTACAAAAATCAGCCTGGCTATTCCCAGGAGTAAGATTATTCATGAGCATACAAGTTTACCAGGTCAGGCCCTGTATCAACAAGCCGATGACTGTGAAAGACAGTCCAGAGCTGGAGAGTGAAAAGGAAGGTTAATGAGAAGCACTGGAAAGACATTCATTAAAGTGGAAATTGAAGTCACCTGGGCTGAGAGGAGTGAACTGGAAGGGAAGAAAGTGAGCTTCACCCTCAAAGTCATGCAGAAGGTTAGAGAGAAGTGGTAGGAGGGGAATCCTGGATGGGCAGCAGCGGTGCTGTCAGGTGCTGCTGAGTGGCAGCTGCCCAGCACCTTCCCTTTCAGTGCTGAATAATGTGTGCTGACTGGAGTTTAACGTCTGTCTGAACTGGGAGCTGAGATCCAGACTCTGAAATCAGGTGCTTTGTGGGTTGTTGGGCCCTATGCACGGGGAGTGTGTACTTGCAGTGAAAGGGAAAATATTGGAGATACAAGACTTTCATGCTTAAATGAAAACTTGCCAAGATTTTCCCCTGTATTCTTGCATTTCAGTGTTCTGAAGTTAAAATTGTTTACTAATGCATCAATTTTTATATCTAAAGTTATGCTGAAATTTTGAATAATCAATTTGTAGCAACATTTATTTTCAACATTTGCAATCCCAGAGCTATAAAATACCCTGGAAACGAACTTTTTTTTATTTTTCACCCGCAAAAATCTGCAGATTTGTTTTGGTTTTTTTTTTGTTGGGGCTGTGGTTTGTTTGGTTTGGTTTGGTTTGGTTTTTTTGCTCACAAGCCCTTTTGCTGGTCAGTGTCAACCTGAAGGAACCCCTGGATGACTCAGTCCCATTCAGAGCCTTTGTCCCTGTGCTGTAAATGGGGGGTTTTTTGTGGTTCTTTAGTCCTATATTTTTAGGAAGGCATGAACCAGGCACCAAGCCTGGTGTTCAGTAGCCTGGTTTCCACACTGTCCCTGTTCTGCTCAAGTGATGCACTAAGGAGTTAAAACTTTTTATCACAGCTTTTGAGTTTCTTGGAACACATAAGCTTCTGTGGGTCAAGAGGCTGCCTCCTGAAAAAGGCAGTAACATCACCTGTTCTCAGACAGTTCTGTTCTCTGCCTTTGTGTTTGATTTGATAGCCACTCTCAAAAGTTGTAAGGGTACAGAGGGTTTGCTGGTTATTCCTGAGTGTGTGTCTGCAGTGAAACCCATTCACTGCCCTTCCTCTTATTATAAAAAGTTGGGATGTCAGAACTGACAGCCTAGTATGTGCTGGGACAATGTGCCAAGAAAAGGAAATGTAGTGGAAGAAACAAGCCACAAATATTGTACAGCAGGTCATTCCGTGAGAACAGATGGCAGAGACAGAGAGCACAGATAATGGAGCTTGCATTGCTTTCCTAGATTAATGCTGTTGATAACATTAAATAAACAGTGTGGGGGTCCTGCCTTTTGCTTCTGCTGGTGGCTACTTACTGTTGCACCATTTTAACTTGCAGATGAGTTCTGGTGTAAAATCTAACAGCTGAGCTCAGCCTATTCAGTTTATCCCTATGCAGTGGCTTCCGTAAAGCCTGGGGTTGTGTCCTAGTCAGAGGCTTATGCTTGGGAGTTTGGAGTTTCCACACAGAATGAGATCCCAGTGGACACTCCCCAGCAGAGACATAAAGCTCTTTGTTCCTTGGCAGCTGGGACTAGCTGTTTGTTGGATGAAATAAAGACAAAACTATTGATTTCACTCTATAAAAGTTGCATCTCTCCATACTTGCTTGCTGGCAAGCTGTCCATGGACAATCTGTATTCTGGAGGTGAGAGGAGGGGAAGGGTTGTAATTGTTGGAAAGAAGGGAGGAAAGAGGTTGTCTCTGTGAAGAAAGAACCATACAAGAGAAGTTAAGGTGCTGACTGTAAATTCCACAAGCCCTGCCTGTGGTTAGCTGCACACTGGGTGTACCTAGTCAACCCTCATCACTCAACTGTGAATTGGGTTGCTGTAAAATACATACATTTTGTCAGCTTGATCACTTCTTCCAAACTTTGTGTTACCTTTAAGGCTTGTGTTTTAAGTTTTTATTGATGCACTTTCTCCGTCTTGTGTTGTATTTATCCTCTTTTTGCCTTCTGAGGCAAAGACCGTTGGACACAGAAGAAAACTTCACATACATCAGCACGTTTCCAGAAAAAAATGTCAAATATCATCTAAGTACTGAAAAATGCATTTATTTCTTAGATAACTGTTTTCATTGCAGGTGGTTGCATCCTGCCTTGTAGAGCTGGTTCACCCGTTCTTTGGTGATATACTTTTAGAAAAAAAAGTATTTACCCACTTGGCACTACTGAATAACTTTTTAAAATGCTATTTTCTTTCAGTCAGTATCTCAGCATGGCAACTTTCCTCTGGCCCAACCATGGCAGTCTGGCAAAGGGGGTGAGAGGGAGCCCTGGCACAGGGAGGGGCTGGTGGCCAGCACATTTTCTGTGTGAGTGCTGCAGTGATTCCCAGAAGCAGAGGAGAGCTGCTCTTTGTCCTTAATTTCTCTGTAGGTCAATCACTGTTCCTGTGTTGCACCTAAGAATTTCTGGGATGATTCCTTCCTTCGTGCCCTGCCCATCCTTCTGTTTTCCATGGGGCATATTCTCAGATCGTAAGTCACAGGCACATTTTCAAAAGTGGGATATAATAATCTGTACCATACCAGTTACACCAGTGCCTTGGGACCAGCTTCTTTTCCTCTGTGGGTGAAGATGTGACAAACAGCTGGAGTTTTGCAGCCCAGGTGCTGCTTCAGCTTTGTTAATCTCATTAGGGTAAAATGCTTTCTTTAAAGGCAAAAATAAGTAAGCAGTTTTTAAAAGATTGATTGATTGATTGATCTATAAACAGAGATGTGTTCCTGGAGGGCATATACTTGAGAAATTTTTTTTGTATTGAAATGCAACATTTTTGTGTCCTGGTTTTATCACTTAGCTTACCCAACATCAAAAACAATTACTGCAATTATGAAAGACCTTGAGTTTTTCCTTAGGGAAACGCTATCCAAGAAAACTCTGGTTATGTCTTGGGTTTTTTTTTTCTGTCTCTCTTAAAGCTAATATTTAGCATATATCCTAGAGGGAAAAAACTGACAAAAATGACTGGCATTTCCCCAAAGCACCTATTTACTGTACCAACAAAATTTAAATTTCATGATTCTACTTTCCTGAAGTCTTTCTTAAAAAATCCCTGGTCCCAGCCTGTCACATCAGGAGCTCTAAGAAGGATCATGGAAAGACAGAAAACCAGGAGGCATCTTCTTTTCACTTAAAGTTCCATCCTTTTCCAAGGATCCCCACGTAGCTTGTTCGCTGTTTGGACAAGAACTATAGCTGTCAGTCATCATTTGTCAGAATTCCTTCCTCCCATGAAGGGGCCCACTGGTTCCTGTTCGCTGCTGTGAAGTGGAACCTCATCTGCAATGTGCAAAAGATGCAATAATAAGATTCACTTGACTTGCCATGAATTGGGGTTGCTGTGCATGATTAGAAGGGAGTTTTCATCACTTTCCTGGGAATTCTGAAGCTGAGGATTTGCATGTTAATAGTAACATTTTACTTTTAAAACATGCTTTTTTCTTTAGTGAGTTTCATGTTTAAAATTGTGAAATAGAAGCTACTGTCCTTCAAGATCTCATTTTGTCTCAGAGACTTCAAAAGAAAATTGTTTACTTAAACTATAAAGATTTATATTTTTTCTCTTCTTTTTTTAAGTGAACATCTCTAGAAAGCTTGTGTTAAGACCAGGAAGTTGAGCTATATTCTTTCCAGCTTTTGTGTACCTTTGCCAAAAAAGAAAGATCCTGCCAGCCAAATCTGTCCTTGGTTAGACTTCTGAGTTTGCACAAGGACTAAGAATTCCATTGATTCTGCTTTGCAATTTGATTTTTGCCTGAGAACTCTGTTACTGTGGTATTTGGGCCAGAGTCTTTCCTTAGCTCATAGAGCTTTATTGGATCTACATGGCCAGTAGTGGAGAAGGGGCAGAGAGTGGGTTAGGTGAAGCTCTAGGAAAAACATTCTTGTCCTAAGTAAACAATTTTGATTTGGAATGTTCAAAAGGAGCAAATCCAAATTTAAAATGTATAGACAAAGTTTTCTCATGCTTATTTTTCAACCTTAACTCCTTTATGAGCTCTACAAGTTCTTGAGATTTATAGAACTGGTTTAACACCCAGAATATAATTTGGGGGCATTTTCATGTCTTCCTTTTTTAACTTCTATTCAGGCACCTCCATCTTTGCAGCATGGTTTTGCCTACCTGTGTTAGCAAAATAGTTACATCTCTCCAAATTCTTCAAAATTTGGGTCACATTTGGATCCATTTTCAAACTCGTATGGAGAGGATGAGGACAAGAAAAAATTGTTGGAGTATCCGTAATGAACTGCCATTTACAATATTCTTTCTTTCTGCCCATTATTTATGTAAAACTGTCAATCCAACTTTTCAGCCCTCCTTGCCTTGTTTAGCACTTGCTGAGAAACTCAAGGCATGAAGTTGAATTCTTTCCTCTGTTACAAAAGTCTGTAGAATCTTATGTTGGACTCTTATGTTCACTTTGTCTATGGCACAAAAATTGCTAATGCCTAATTTAAGATACTCCAGCTGCATGGCTGATAGACAATAGGCAGGGCTAATCCAGTTGACTCATAAAAACATTGCGAGCTTTTGCACTTAAAATTTGTACATGTAGTTCTGAAAACTGCTTTTATGTCTACTGACTAGTTAATATGTATGGATTTTATGAGGCATTGTTTTACCCAGTAGGCAAAGCTCTACTTACCAGACTTTGTAGAATGCTGTCACTAGAAAGCTTTATGAAGAAATGTTTGTGTATGATGATTCTCCAGTGCAGACAATCAGGTTTGGGGTGAGTAATATGAGTGCCTCAGGCAGGCGTATTTAGCAGATGGGTACAGAGAGTTAGAATTTTCTTTTTCTTTTATCTAAAAAGTTATTGCCTAAGCAAAAACATTGACTCCTGTGTGGGCTTCACACAATTGAAGGAGGGTTCCTTTGGCTCCATTTTTCTTGTTCTCCTCCTGAAGAGACCGAATGATTTTCACACACCCAGGAATGAAAGCAGCTAGTTAGCTGATTAATTATTCTTTATGCCCCTCATGCTTCCAACAGTGTGGGTTTTTGCTCTGAAGTCTGCTAGTCCCTCTAATTTCCAAAAGATCAACACTGTTATGGGTAGTAAAGTATATAAATAACTAATATTTTCATTTCTTCAAGTCTCCTGCCTTTAGTGTCACTAAACCTTACAAAAGTCAGAGTACCTGGGTTAATCATGTACTGTTTTCTGGTTTTTGGAGGGTTTTGTCAGTGTGCTTGAGCTGGCTGCACCATGGATGCAGAACAACTCTGTTATGGATGCATAAAACTAGACTTCATATTCATAAGAAGTTGTGCTTACCTTGTAAGTGAGGTAATGTATCACGTCTGTAATAATTTTTAGTTCTGTTAATAATCCAGCATCCGAGATGGATACTTCTGTTAGGGAGCTGAAATCCAAATAAATAAAATAACCTGTGCCATAAGTGTATAATTACAGAAGATTTGAGAGTTGATTAAAACCTCTACAGCTACAGAAGCTTCTCGCAATATTAATGATTTCTGGCCAATATATTTTGTACAGAATTAATGAGTGTCTAGGACTACGGGTTTCTTCATTTTGGTTTGGGTCATTAACATACTCATTAAAGCTTAAGAAGTGCTCTTAGCTGCCAGCTTTTTTTTTTTTTCTTGTTTTTAAACCTGGAAGTCTCCTTTTGCTGAGACTCTCATGCACTAAATTTATGGGTTTGTGCCCACAGTGAGTGTACCTTGTAAGGTGTTGAGCATTAATGCCTCTGCTTAAGAATAGCCACGAGTGATGCTTTGCCACTCCATTGAGCAGGGTGGAATAGATCTTGTCATGTTCTCCTAACGTATGTCAGGCAGCCCATCTTCAATGTGTCAAAGTGCAACGTGGTGTTGTGAGGCATTTCTGAGTCTTTTTGTCCTTTTCTATCTGTAAGTGAAATTATGGTCTCAGAACTCTTAACAGAAAAATACAGATTTTTTTTTTTTAAAAAAAAAGTTGATTAAGCACCTCTATGAAATATTAAGAACAATGCCATTCCAAAATGCAAGTTTTGCATTTAGTCATGAAAGTGTAATTGGCTTCCAACTGAACTTTGAAGAACACTTGGTCTGGACTGTTTGGGTTTTGTTTCTTTCAATTAGAGCTTACATTGTGATTTAATGGTTCTCTTAAGTGGAATTTTAAGATAGATATTTATGACAGTGTTGTGAGACTTCCTATTTGTATCATATTGTTCTGAGAACAGTCTTAAATTTCCAAAATGAATAGAGCTGCTCAGTGATTTTTATCCACTCTTTTGTACTCAGCTTTTCCTAGAAAAACTTACTGATGGAGTAAATGATTCAGAAAAATCATGCAAAGGAGGACTTTGTTTCTTGGTAGAGAATAAAATGACATCCAATGTCATTAGAAATCTAGATAATTTGTAATGATATGTCTGTGTCTGCCAGTCATGGATGTCCCCCGTTGTTCAAAATGTGGAATTGGGGCTTGATCCCTTCTGTATCAGGAAATTTAAAGTATCCTGCCTTATTCAAAATTTTGCATTCCAACACTACTGGCCATATGTATGCTTGTAAACAGAGAAAATTATCCTGGTATTAGGTGAATAACATTAGCTTTGCTCATCCATGGGAAGAGTAAAAACAGAAAACAAAACTCTCAAAAAAGAGCAAACACCCAAACTTGCAGTGGAAGGAGAGTTGCTTTCATGATATCCAAGTTGTATTGGAAAGAAACATAGATTAGATTAACAGATAAGCATCAGGGAGACGAGGTCCAGTTGCAGCTCTTTCAAGAGATGAAGTGAGTTTGCTGGTTTGTAGTGAGTGGTTATGCATTAGGCAATAGATCTGAGCAGATCTGAATGCTGCTGACAGAAAATCAAGAATGTAACATTCAGATCAGAGTTAATCCTGTTTGATATGTAATAGCTGCTTTAAACATCTAGGGAGGAAAACACCCGGAGCACCGATGACTGCATACAGCAAGGACCTGGTCTCTCTATTATTCTATGTAGTTGGAGGCCAGTGCAGTTCTTAAGGCACCAAGGACAATTTCTTGGTAACTTTATTAGCAAACTGTGCATCACTTTGTGGTTTAGAGTTGGAAGCTATTGCAGCTATCACAGCTATCACTTCTCTCCTTTTCTCCTCCCAAAATAATTATACTATGAAATGTTTACTATAGATTTTTTTTTTCTTCTCAGAAATACTGTATGACTTGCATTACAGCAAGCTTGAGTGGTCACAGGTTATTGATTTTTAGTTTTTGATAAAAAACTTCTTAATAACTGTAATATCTCTGATATATGATTTTGGTGCACATTGCCAAGGTAACCATCTTCAGCAACATGCTATGTATATTCTTCATTGTACTGATGTGTTGTCTATTGGAAAGGACTGGTTTTTTTAAGAATAACTGCTGTAATTTGTTTAAGCTTACTGACAAAGTCAACCTTGTTTAGACTGTTATTTATTTCTGGGATGTTTGCTTTAATAATTTTTCTGAGCGCTGCTTTGCTCTAACTGAAGAAATAAAAATGGAAAAGGAAAACAAAAGCATAACAAACTAACATTCTTCTCCCTTCATCCCTGTAGCTTCTCTACAAAGGTGGAGGAAATGTGCTGCTGAAAATCTGGAGACAGAATAGATTGATAAGACAGGATACAGAAGTAAGGTAAGTGCAGCCACATCTTTTTGTGCCAGAAAACAAAGTACTTAAGAGTTTTAACACAAAAATGGCATGGAAAAAATTACAATTAAGAAGAGAGCAGTCGTGCTTAGCAAGTTGCCTATTTCAGTGAGCTCGATTCACTGCCATATTCAAACAGGCAATTAATTCCCTCTTCTCAGCTCCTATTGGGTCTTTCCTCATGTTTTAGCTTGTAGAGTTTCTGGAAATAGCTTGTTAACTTAACCGCTGGGTATTGGTTTTTTTACAGACACTTGAATGAGAAGCAGTTAGGACAGAACATGTAGTCAAGATCCTTTGTTTTACATGTATATACTGTGAATTCCTGCTAGATAAATTTTAATTCTTTTCCAGTAGATGTGTTAGATCAGGCACTATCCTACACCACGCACATTTCTTCCCGTCTGCTGTTAGTGCCATCTTAAAGCAGTTGTTTATGAATTGTGTGCTGATGAAATCATGACAATGCAAAGGAGGTTCCACCAATGAATTTTTCCGTCTTAGTTTGCCAGTCTGTGATCCATTAATCTGGTGATATCTTTTTCACACCCTTAAATTTGGATATATTACTCTTCTCTTTTCAGTAGTCCTCTCTCCTTGAGGAGTGCTAGAAGGCTCTATCAACAGCATGCATAGGCAAAAAGAAATAGTATTCATAAGTAGAACAAAATCAAGCCCAACTTAGATGTCGTATTATCACCTCTTCAGTGATTGAGGTTGCATCTAGAAGTGTAACTACTGGTGTCTTCATTACAGTTCTATGGGTCCGAACTTTAGATTTCCATACTCATTAAAAACTTAGCTAATCCAAACTGAATGCAAGCCTCTAATGGTTGTTGGATTGTTGATCAGTGCTTCCAATGCTTTGCTCCTCACTATGACCCTGGTATCTGCAGCTATTTAGAAGTTATGGGATGTGCATAGTTGAAGTAAAAGTCAAGAATGTAGATCTCAGTACTGCTCAGTATAAACAAAGAATCTTTTTTGTGCTTGTAATGCTCCTACTGCTGTAATGCCTGAACTCTACTGACAGACAGCTAATGGGTCCTACAGCATATTTGTGTCAGAAGAAATCATTACAAATCCCACTTCAAAATTCCAGAAGTTTTCATGTTGTTAGGAAGACCTTTTGCTATCTCTGGAGAGAATAAAGGATTCATTGAATGCTCAGTCCCATAATTCAGGTAGCTGGAATGCCATCCTGCTCTTCTGAACATGCAACTCGAACTTGGCGATTTTAAAGGTTCTTGTTGAAACTGAGTTGTTGCCATTGTATTTTGTTACATCTATGTGCAAAACATGTCAGCGTGAAGAGTTGCAAATACACAGAAATTAACGTTACAGAATACATGACTTCAGGGATAAAAGTTGAGTCAAGTGCTTTCTTTTGTTCCAAGCTTTGTTTGCACTACAGTCATTTCCTTATTGAAAGAACTGTATCAGTTCCTTAAAATGACAGTTTGTTTGTCATGCTGATTTGTAACTTACATGGATAATTTTGGTTCTCGAAGTACAGTACATATAAAGCAGTATACTTTTCATATAGTTATAAGTAGGAGCAGTACATAAATCTTTTGAGTCATCACTTTTAAGTGATCTGTGTTAGTTGAATGAGGGACAACTGGTGTGCAGAAATGTGGCCGTATTTGTTAGTTTTGATGACTTAGAGCCTTGCACTAGAAATATTAAATATATAATTTTTAGCAATTCACTGTACATTACAGATTCACAGAATGGTGGGGAGTGGAAGGGACCTCTGGAGATCATCCAGCCCAACCTCCCTGCCAGAGCAGGTTCACTTAGATCAGGTCGCACAGGAAAGCATCCAGGCGGGTCTTGAAAGTCTCCAGAGAAGGAGACTCCACAACCTCTCTGGGCAGCCTGTTCCAGGGCTCTGACACCCTCAAAGAAAAGAAGTTTTTCTTTATGTTTGGGTGGAACCTCCTGTGTTCCAGTTTGTCTGTTGCCCCTTGTCCTATCACTGGGCGCCATTGACAAGAGACTGGTCCCATTCTCTTGACACCCACCCTTTAGATATTTATAAGCATTGATTAGCAGAATCAATTCAAGATTCCGTTCATTGTTCCTAACTGTCCTTCTTAGGTTATGTGTTGGGTTTTTTTCTTTTTTCAAATGACTTTTAGAAGACTTTTATACCTTGTAATTAATTGGCCGACTAGGGAAATCTGCCATAGGAATAAATGCAGTTCAAGTAGGCTTTCCTACTAGCTAGAATTTGTTGGGAAACTTTGGGTTTTTTGAAGGCTATTAAAACATGCATGAACAAATACCAATTACTTAGTCCAGTGAGAGTTTCTTACAAAAAGAGATGGAAATTATCATACAATAATAATAAAAACAGTGAATATGTCACCTAGGGCATGAGCATATGTGCTCCTAGTCTACTGCCTGAAGTTATTATCTAATTAAATTCATCAGTGTGCTTCAATATCAGTTTAAATAGTTGATTCAAAATAGGGAAAAACTAAAATTTATTTGCATGAAATGCAGAGCTGCAAGTCTCAAAGTGACATTGGATGTTTATCCACAAGATTATTTTCTGTTTCTGTGAAGTGTGTCTCTTTCTGTGATTTATAAGAAAAAATATTGATACAGGTAACGAATCAGCTTTTTGGGAAGATTTTCTGTTATTTTTTTTATAAAAGGAGGAGTGTCTGCTGGTTAACCACTGCCTGCATCCATAATTCCTGGATGCTGAGAGTTTTTTATGCTTCAGGATACAGCAGGAATGTAAATGATCTGTTCTGTGACATTAATGTTGGTGTTCTTGCCCTATCATCTTGCCACTGAACAGCCTGCAAATAGTGGCTGGAAGTAGCTATCAAGAAGGTGGGGAAATAGGAAGTTTGCTGGTATTAAATACCAGTGCATAATAAAGTGAAGCTGCTCTCCCTTGCAGCTAGAAGTGAAGGCTGAAACAAATGACGAACCTAAGATGTACATCTTAAAAGGGAGATTTAAGAGAATAGACACACCTTCTTCTCTCTCTTTTTTTTTTTGTAGTGGTGGGTTTTTTTCCTACCTATTGATGTATTATTCTTTCTCCTGAAAATTCTGTCTTTTCACATCTGCGGTAGCAATAGTTGAACTGTACTTCATGCCACATCTTGCTGTGTGTTTGCTAGTGTTGATTGACTGCTAAGGGGAAAAGGGAGTTGCAGAAAAAAGGTACTGGCAGTGCTGGGTATCTGATGGTGTGGATTCTAGATGAAAGAGGGAAAGTACATTGTTCCAAAACAGAGGTGATAAAAGGAAGATAAACTGTGGCTAACAGATAAAATGTATGTGGACTTGTAATTAAAGATATATGTAGTGAATATCCTTCACATAGAGTTCCTCTAGAGATGATTTTTCTTGGGATAGAAATTTGGTTCTAATAGATTAACATGTTCTGCTATCCCTAAATCTTCTTACCTTTTGTCCCTACCAGTGATGACTGGTATGTGTGCTTTGGGGCTTCACCACCATCCCACCCCCACCTTGGAACTACTTTCTGAAGATCCTTCAGCGACTGAAATTACTATGACAGTAATAATTACATAGCTTCTCTTGTATTTCTAGAAACACGCTGTAGAATAGTCCTAAATGAACAAAAGATGTGCCGCGTACAGTTGCCTCATTCCAGCTTTCTGCCATTACCTCTGTTTTTTTCAAATCAGTACTCTGGTTTTATGGTCCCAGATTATGCAGAACATTGAACCTGAAATAAATAGGAATGATTTGAGGACCATTTCTCCGTGTAGCACATGCTTGAAAGTAAGAGCCTGTACTCAGGCACCATAAACAGCTGAACAAGGATGAGTTATTTGCCTGCTAGTTGGGATGAGCTTCCAGCTTCTGTGCTCCTTCTGCTGCATACTCTGTAGCACCTTGCACAGAGATTGAACCACTGCTGGGATCTGGGTTTTTGGATGAGACATGGAGCAGAGGGACTTCAAAAGTAAGGGCACTGAACGTATCATTAGAGCTGAATAAGACTGGGAAGTGATCAACCAAGTGGGAATAGCTTAGGATTTGTGGCAGCAGGATCGTGAGGCTGGGATGATAAAATCCAGAATGCAGTGCTGCTTTAGATGACACAGTGAACACTTTAAAAGCCCCTGTTCTTTAGTAACTACTCTTGTACAGTCTACTCCAGTATGTTTCTTTACGTTTTGTTGAAGAAGTTAAGGTGGAGAGAAATATGCACGTAATTGAAGGATGAAAATTCTTGTTCTACTTTCAAAGTCGTTGTTACTTTTCTGTGATACTGAGAGAGAAGTTGTGTGTGAAGTATGATTTTTAAATGTCATCATTATACAGTGTTTTCTGAGGGAAAAAAGAAGCTTGACCCAGAAAATACATCAAACCACATGAAAATCTTGTGCTTCTATGTAGACGTTTTATTACAACGCATAAACACGTGTTGTGTTCATTGGCAAGCTTGTCTTGATTGGAAAACTCAAAGGAATATGGGCTTTGTTTCCATAAAAAATTAGGCAATTTATGTTTCTTTTTATTGAAGTAATGTGTAATTTGTGAGGCTGCACGGCTTAGGTGTGAAATCAGATGAACTTCAGTAGTTCCAGTTACATTACACTGTGGCTAATGCCAAAGACACCCTGTGAAATGAAATTGCTGAATTTCACACAGCACATGTACATAAGAAAAAAGAAAAGGGGCTTCTCTTGACAGCCAGTAGAGAAAAATCTGCATTTCTCTTGTTCTAGCAGCAGTAGAATAAAGGATTTCTTTTCAAAGTAGTATTATGTGGATATTAAATAAAACCCAACCGTTTAATTCTATGTTCTAAAGTGGCTTAGTCTCTTGCCTGTAAGATTCTGCCAATAAATTCAATCTGGATCAGATGCAGCTTGCAAAATCTTTCAACCATTTTACTATCATTACAGAGACTGATGCAGTATTTCTGAGACTCCATTTTTTTTGCTTTAATTAATTTTTTCAATTGCAGCATGCTTAAGGTTATAAAGAATTTCAGCCTGAATGTAAATGTGTTTCCTAAAAATAGCTTTCCGAGAACAAGATTAATGTTTACCATAATGCATACAGATATAAGAAGTTAATGTTTTAAGATAAGGCTACGTCATGGTGATTATTTTGGGGTTTTGTTCTGTTTAGTCAATCTGTTTTCCTCGAAGTTATGTAAGTCAGCTAGACTTTAAGAAAGAGGATTGATGAATCCCTGCAAATCCATGTCCTATCTGCTTATTTTCCTGTAAATGGCCAATATTGATTACATGTTGTTGTAGACAATGAAGCAAACCAAGGAAGTGTTGGGTTCAGGTTTGTTCATAATTGTAGCAAATGTGATGTAAATGAATCGGAGAAGGGTCAGTGCAACAGGCATCAAACCTGTGTAGGTTCAAGAAGTATAATTCACTTGATACGTGGAAAACAATAATGTGCTGCTCATGCAAGTCTGGGAACATAACTTGGTTTCTGTCTGTGATTTCTACATTTCAAATTTTGTTTGGCAATTTGGTGATTTTCCTGTGGTTTTAGTAGTTGCTGTTTATCCAGAATCACACCCATGAATCTCTGCTTCAGGAGAGGTGAAAATACTAAAAGCCTACAGGAAAGGTCATTTACACTGTGAATCATTAGGTTTTTATTTATATTTGGGGTGTAAATTCTTAAGATTGATAAGTACTTTGGGATACTTAGCCATGGATATTGGGTGTTTCACTTAGGTCACAAAAGACATGAGCATTTTGTAACTACTTTTTGTTAAGGCCAGGTTGGAACTAAGCACGTAAAGGGTGGACTTTTTGTTTGCATGTCTTTTTTTTAATTATTATTATTCCTGTTGTAGGTGAATTCTGCACCTTCGTGTCAATATTATTATATTCTGTTAACTTTTGATTCATGTGTAATGTTAGTATTGCCTATTAAAGGATGCCTGAGAGTGGCATGGAGGGGTCATGCTACATAAAGGATCACCTAGCTCCTTGCTTTTGAAGTAAGAACACTGTACAGTTGATAAATAGACTCATATTGCCTTTGCTGTGGTTTCTAGCAAACCTTATATCAAATTCCTGAAGGGAATGGAAACACATGCTGTGTCCCTTGTCAAGCATTCCTCTCAAGAAAGGATATCCAATAACTGTATAAAAGCATGTGCAGAATTATTGCAAGCCTTCTGGGTCTGCTCCACCAAAGCTGTTAGTGTTCAAGCACCTTGTTTTTCAGATTGTAAATCTGCCCCAAACTTGTATTTGAAGGACAAGGCTAAACACAAGAGCTGAAAGAGCTGCCGGTGTATCCGTGTAGTGCAAGTGTAAGTGAATCCCTACACACACAACTTTGGTCTAGGTGAAAAGTCTAAGCAGAAACACAAGATTGGGATTGTTTGGTAGGGATGAGTATTTGCACTGCTCTTAATCCATCTGTGCTGAGCTCTAACGGTGTTGAGGTTACCTAGGAAAAGTAAATCAATCTTTTGTCCCCCGAAGTAACTAAAAATAACCTGAGATACTAAATTTATAAGTTAGATTATTTGATCTTTAATTATTTATTCATTTGTTCTCCATAAGGGGAAGAGATATTGAAATTTCGTCTGTGTAACCTTTCAAATTTAACAGATATTTTTTTGGTTTGAAGGTTTGAATATAGATTTTTTTTTTTTTAAAGGAGAGAGGAGGATGTTCAGGCAACTTCACAACACTGTTTAATTTAGGATTAGCAGTAAAAAACATTAAGTTCACACCTTTTCTATCTCTCTGCTTTTTCTGTCACCTCCTTAAGAATTGTACTGAAGTGCACCTTGAAACATCTTATATGGTATTAGGATTTGTAGGAATTCAGAGGTCATGAGATATCCTCTAATCTATATGATGGTGAGAGAGGGATGTGTTTAACAATGTTTAAAAAAAAAATCCCAGAACACCAAATATCACACAACTGAATGTGTTAGGCACCAGCAAAGGGAACCAAATGGGAACAGGACCTAAACAACCTCCTTTCTGGTTCTCCTTTTACTGAATTATTATAAATGCACTATGTCAGGTGTGAAATCAGCATTTTTGTGGGGAAAGGAGAGGCTGTTGTAGAAAAGGACTGTGTGTAAAAGCATGTAGGTAGAATCAGAGAAACCTGGACTCCACTTCATAATGTCATTTAGATATAAATAGATGCAGAGACATCTAACAACGTTTCTTCTTTTTGTTTTACTTTGCTTGTTTGTTTTTCTTTAAGAAGTGCTTAACCATTTAATTTCCAGTGACTTTGACACTGGTTGAAACCACTGAGAACTCCATCTATTTTGAGATGCCAAGTATTTTAAAGACTTGTTCAAAACGTGGGACTTGGGTTCCTATGTCATGTGACTATTATTGAAAAAGTTACTGTGAATGTGAAGATTATTTTGGCTCTTTTTTAAACAGAGTTAAAGGAGAAAATAATGAATCTATTTTGAAGAGAGGATGTCTAAGGAAATCTGGCCTGACTGTCTCCAGCACTCTCCTTGAGTGAGGTGAATGAGTTAGTCCTAATGATGCCTCCCATAAGAAATGAGCTCTTGCTTTGTCTGTGAGGCAGATGCCCCACTGGGCATTCTTGAGCTGGAGTTTTCTGCGGGAAGAGCTGTGGTGTTTGTTTAGTGTAGTGGGTTGTAGTTGAAATGGACATCTAGCTGGTACATGAAGTAGAGGAAAGCTGGTTTCTCATTTGCTTTTTTATGAGAATAAAATGATTTGGTTCCCTGGCGCTGATCCGGAGAGCACTGAAAGTGAATGTTCTTCACATGCAATTGGAATAAAGCCTTTGTAAAGGGAAGCTGATTTTCACTCTAGTTGTTCTGGGTCTGATAAGCTAGTGCCCTGGGCTATTGATTCTTCCTAGTATATGTCACTTTTTGTTAGTCTCATTAACAACAGTTCTTTCCCCCCAAACTCAGTTTTATCCTCTTTGATCAGAAAACTCGTATGTCTTGGCCCAGTTTCAGCAAACGCCTACGTATCTGCTGTTGGACATTTTAATCTCCTCCTGTCTCTTTAAGCTTGTATTTTCAAAGTGCATGGGGGAGGGCAGTTTTTACCATCAATAGTGAAGAGAAGCTAAGCAGCAGATGTAATCAAACAAATATCTTCTATTGGTTATAAGTAAAATTTTAATCATTAATAAAATAGCACTTTTTATGTAAAAGATCTTGAAGGGAGATGCTATTATTTAAAATTTCCTCAGTTTATCCTCCTACTTATAAAACTCTATATGCATCTGAAATGACCCTTGGTAGGAGCATCTCACAGTGTATTAGTTCAAGCTTTGGTTAATTGTTCTTTATGTATGTGTTGTAGGTCTTAGCATCATCCAGATTCTGATTTTAACTGTTCATTAAGAACACATGATTAACATAATGTTTTTCCACACTTTTGAGGTTCAGTGTGTTTATAACCCAGTGTTTATATATCAGTTGATAACTGATGGAATCAGTATGCTGGTCTTTACTTGTGATGTCTATGCAGTTTGTAATAATGTATATAATCCTTGTAGGCTTGTGTTGCTGGAGTTGTGTTTTTACATTTCATTCAAACATTCTGTATATAATAGGAAGCGATAGGCAGAAGTGTTAGGAAAATTGAGAACTTCATTTCAGCGCTTGAACTCTCCTCCAGATGTCAGTGCTTCTTTTAATTTCGGAAATCAGGAAAAGATTTCTTCAGTTCTTCCTTCACATGTTTTCCTGCATGTCTATTTCTGAAATGGCCAGAAGTCCAGCAGAAATACCTCTGTGTTGTGCATCATGGCTCTGGTACATTAAAAAATGGGGCATTTGAAGTGATAGAAACATGTAATATTCTGGTTGTTAGGGGGAGGAATTACTTGTTTATTTTAAGTGACATTTCAGTGGATGTTTTTTATCTGAACTCAAAACTTTCCAATATTTCTTGCTCTAAATGTACAGTTGTTAACATTGAGTAACAATATGTGATGTATTAGTGATACTTCATCCTAAGTATTGGGTTTTGTACGGGTTTTTTGGCATGTTTGTGGAAATTGAGAAGCCTGCCTTCTTCACTACTGTAAATAACTTGTGTAGGGAATGAAATTCATTATTTTCAATATTGAGGCAGTTGTGTGATAGATGTCTAAAACCACAAATGGGAAGCACAAGTCTCCTCTGGATGGCCTCAGTTATAAATGGTGGTAAGTCATGACTGCTTCTTAAAGTCTCTGATGTCAGCAGGATACTGGTGAAATGTCTCTCCCACTGGATGCCTGTGTTTGCAAATGCACAGCAGAGGTAATACCACAAATCCCTCGAGGACCATACCTTGGGGTGAGACGGATTTTCATGTTACTAAGATTAGTTTGTAAAGACATCTTACAAACAGATGTCTGCCTGAAATCACCTATGCTTCCATTGGAGTGAGGGCAACACTCCTCATTGCTGAGCATGTTCAAATGGAAAAAGGAGATTCACTCATGTCAAACATGCCTTTGAACTGAGTTGATAGTCATTGTGAAAAAGAACTGTACCCAGAAACAAAAAGCAGATTAAATGTGGCACAAAATGGCAGGATATAGTTTTTGCAGGGAAGAACTAAATGGGAATGTTAGGGCTTAAATTAAAAGCATCAGTGAAATTTCGAAGCTAACAAATTGTGTAATGAGGAAGGTGTACGCTCTTTGTGAATTGGTATCTCTTAGTTATAGGGTACTGTAAATAATGTTAATATGAATGACGTAGGTAATATTTTACTGGTTGCTAAGGGAACCATATTCACTAGATTTCTTTTTTGTTGTTACAGTGAAAGTTGGCATGTATCTTAGAATGATCTAGACAACTGAGCATGCAGTTTTCACACAAGTTTTCTCTGCAGATCATCCAGAAAGCTTGTTAGAAAAATATTTTTTTTATTTCTTGATAGTCACTGGCAAATCTTGAGCTTTTGAATCCTTATTAAATTTCCTTACCCCTAATACACCATGATAATAACTTGATATAATTTTGAAAGAGCAACATCATACGCTTTGCTTTGATTTTTTTTGGCAGTTTTTAAATACTTGCTGAAGAGACCAAATTTGTCAATTTTGGTTCAATATTCCTAGTGCAGTTCATTAATGCTTGCTTGTTCCAGAAGGTTCTATGACCATTGTGCTGATTAATTTTCAGAGGATGTCCACAGGAGTCAGTCAGTCCTTACCACTGCACATAGCATGTCTTTGGTACAGACTGGCTTTATATTTTCGTATTTACTTCCTATATTGCATCTAGACAGACATTTTCACAGCTTCCATATGCTTCTAAGAAGGAACATTATGCTGGCAAATAATTATTACTTTTAGACAAATTTCCATGAATATGACTGCTCTGAGCATCTGTGTTGCTTTTGTCTGGAGTGTAGCTGCATATTAGTAAGAAATAAGAAGCCTCTCCCATTAAACTGGGTTTTGATGGCACTTCTGCTTGAAGTTCATTTCTTTTAAGCATTGGGAGTTGGTCTTCTGTTGGCAAAAAAAAATATCTCTAGCAGGAAAAAGATTTCCTGTCTTTTTACCTCTGATGCCTTGCCATATAGAACTATTCTGTGACTGAACAGACTGTTTCCTGATACTGGAACTTGGCTCAGTTTCCTGAGAGAAGAAGAAAATTGTCAGTGCCTTGATATGGGGAATCTTGTAATTTGCTATATAGCAGACTTGCCAAAAAAATTCCTGTAGTTGACATGTCCAGTAAAGGAATCTCAGTTCACATAATGCAGGACATTTGTGTCTCAATTCTGGAGGTAGTCTCAGTGCCTACTCCCTGAGACTTTCAATACCTGCAGTTTGAATGTTTCTAGTCTTCATTTCCTGCATTTTCTTTAGTGCATGCACAGAAGCAACAGATGCTGTACAATCTTCCTTTGGCCCAGAACCTATCAACTGCATAGGAGTTACTGTTAGAGATATGAGCTCCTTTTTTTTAAAAAAAAACCCCCAAACCCATCGGCAGAGGTAGGGGATTAGTAAGGGTCTTATTTATGCTGCCTGAATATGCAGGCTTGTGAGTTCAGTTACACAGTAGATATGTTATGGACTCATTTCATTAAACTGGAACTCCATCTCCAATATACAATTCATGTTGTGAAGTAGTTTTTTATTAAAGGATTAAGGTGTTGCCATTGTAAAGCACTAAAACTTTATTGCTTAGATTTTGAGTGGTCTAAAGGTGTTTATGGGCCAGATCACAGATGCAAACCAGACATTTGTCTGCACAGAGATTTCTTCTGGTTTTCTCAGTGCAGTACATAATATGATTTGGCCTGTCACTTCGGTTCCTGACACGCAGATGCCCATATTACAGAAGCCAACAGCATTCTTAATATCAATTGGCTGTCTCATTAGTGTTCATAGCTGCAGGGTATGGAAAATCACCCAGTGAAGACTATGCTTCATTTAGAACTAATCATCATTAATTTTCAGAGAGAAAAATATTCTTGTGGCTAAAGTATAGGACTTGAGTTTTAGGTTATGTCACTCTAGACCTAGAGTTCTGTGTGAAGTGCTGGGGCCTGGGCTGTGGGCCCTGAGTTGGAGTTGACTTGTGGATGAGTCACAACCCAGCAACATGTTTTGTTCCTCAAGGCCCCAGAGGCAGAGCCTGGCCCAGCTGTGTGAGGCCCCAACTGCCCCCAGCTGATCATGGTTGGGGGGGTGGGTGAGGCTGGAGATATCAACCAGGAACCGACCAGTTTGTGAGAAGAAACAAGAAGCTGATCAGTTGGAAGTGAGTTCCTGTTGGGGGCAGCTTGCTGAGCTCTCTCTCAGTGGTGTGTTCCCCCCTTGGCTGATTTGAGATGGAGAAGGGCAAACATGAAGAATAGGAGATGAGGATGTTCTGGGGGGATGTTTTTGAGTTTGGTGTGGGCCTGAGGAAGAAGAGCCAGCAGCACACTGTTCCTTTGGGTGAGTCTCTTGCCTCTGCTTTTGCTTTTTAGCGTCTGAGAAATGAGAGCTGCTTGCTGAAAGCTTCTGTGATCAGGTTTCTTTGTAATTGGAGTTAAGCTGAGACAGGCCACACCTCTGCTTTCTCCTCCTCTTCTCTCACCTTGCAGCTTCCAACACAGAACACATACATCGAAATGACACCATTTGTGAGGTCATTTGTTATAGGAGTTTTCAGGATAGAAGGAGCTATTGTAAATGTGCCTACGTGTAATGCAGAATACATCAAGTGTTTACATACTTAAAAGGATGTTAAAGGTTGTTATTTTACACTGTTACCTTGCAGTTAATACTAAGCCTTTTATGTAACCTGTGCAAAACCAAAACAAGCCCCAACAACAAAAGCTTCCCACCTGTTAGGGTGTTAGAACAAAGTTACAAGTTGTAAATACAAAGCTTTATGGATGCTTCCACCTCAACAGATCAAACTTAACCCTGCTGCCTTTTCAAAGAACTTTGATCGTGGTTATTTTAGAAGGAGATACTTGGTGTTCAGGACTTATATTCTTGGATATTTGGAGATGCACCGGTGCGAATACAAGGATTGTGCTCTTCTGCTCATGATTCAAGGAATATATGGAATAAGCAGTAGGTGGAAGCAAGAGCATGGCTTCTTGATCATCTTTAAATATGGGGAGGAGAGGAAATCCATGGTATTTAGGCAGGTTAATGGAGGGGAAATAATCTTTTACAAAGCTGCTTTTCCTGTTCCCTTTCCCGTTACAATATCTTCTCCTTAAAGCTTTCTACTTGGTTTTACCCTCTTTCGCCTATATAAGTGTAGAGAAATGAAATAGCCTTAATGATATGTATTTAAAAATCTGCTTTATAAATTCATTTGTTCACATTGATCTGCCATTCACATAACTCACAGCCTTAGAATACTCAAACTCTCAACTGCAGAGCAGCCGACTAGTTATGCCAGGTTCTTGTACTCTTTTTTTTTTAACCAATCCTTCACTTATTTTATTTCATTCTGTACGCTCTCTGAACACAACTTTGGAAGCTAATAAATTAATATTTGAGCCGTTTAGCAGTCTGTTCCACTGCAGCCATTATATCTTTGTCCGTACAATATCCTGAAAGACTTTATGTGCGGAATAAACAGCCTTCGCAGTACATGATTTCAAAGCCTGAGTGCTCTGCCACTTTACTGAATGCAGTAAATTTTAGGATAGATTGTAATCCCATTCATACTTTGGCTTTTAAAATGCCTAACAACTTTTAGAAACTACAAATCATTACATAAATGCAACAGAATAGCAATGTACTGATAGCATAGACGTTTTATTGTGCATCGCTTTCATATGTCTGTGTAATTCTGCTATAAATACACATCTGCCAAATATTCTTTAACTTAATGCAGTACACAGAACTTTACTGTATTAATTCACTTTGCACTTACAACAATCATGTTTTAATATGAGCTGATGGAAGTTGCATAGGCTGTTGTAGAAGATTCATTGGATTCTTTAAAAGCTTTTCATAGCAACATATACGAAACCGTATATTAAAAATAAAGAAAGATTTTGTGTAGGAATAAATCTAGCACACTAATAATAGCTTGAAAGGCAGCATTAAGATTACTTCTTAATTTAGAAGCTTACTCAGTACTGATGGAAACTCATGAAATAGGGCACATAGGGGAGAATCCAGTATGCTTCTAATCAACTGAATGCCTTGTAGTCTAGATAAATGGGCTACCTAGATTTCAGCTGCTCTTGGCTAAGGTGCATGATGTAGAGTTACTGTTACTTGCCTATAGAAGACTTAAGTTTTTCTTGAGTCTGTCTTCCATTGGGAAGTTTTTTGGCAAATTGCAAAGATTAAGTCACTGCTCATGTGGGCCTGGTGTTTCTATACTGTCTAGCTATAGGCAGGCTCCACAATGTAAAGGATCACAGCTTCTCTAAGATACCAGTTTTTCAGTAACACACTTGTGCTCTCTGGTTACTCC
The DNA here is from genome assembly GCA_013401335.1 of Brachypteracias leptosomus. NCBI lineage: Eukaryota > Metazoa > Chordata > Aves > Coraciiformes > Brachypteraciidae > Brachypteracias > Brachypteracias leptosomus. The sequence goes on along the minus strand of VYZX01016151.1, from coordinate 12,779 downwards.
TGCTGAAGTTTTACATCAGTGGCCCATGGTAAAATAAACCCATTTGAGGTGCTAGGTGAATGTTCTGACTTGAGTATAGAAGGATAGTTCTGAGTTTCAAGTTATCTAGCTTGGTTTACAGATTACTTGGAATCAGATTTTTGTGTTTTAATAAAGAAGATTCTTGGTTGTGTTGAGCTATAATGAACATAAGAGGCTGAAACACAAACTGCATGCTTCCTGAGCCATTGTGTTTGTTTTCTGTATGGCACCATGTTTCAGAGCACTGGACTAGTTATGTGTGTATAACCAGCTATCAACTGAAATAATTGCAGATATTACTTGTAATAATCATATGTGTACTCTACTCAGTGTGTGCAGTTCTGTCCAACGCCAAATGTTATTTCAAGATACAGAGCTTGCTTCCATGAGAGCTAGAAAAGAAATTGGTGTAGTATTTCCAAGCCAAGTGGAGAAGTGCATAGCATGTGAGCAGTTTCTATTATACCATTTTCTTCAGTGAATAAAATATACAAATCTTGAAATTTTGAGGCCACTGATACATAGGTCTTTTCATAATAACTTGAAGGCATTACTGCAGATTTTGTGTGTGTGTGGTAAGTGTGTGTGTTCCTGGAAACAGTTTCAATACCATTTTTTTCAGCTTTATCAGTAGTTGTACTCTCTGCAGTGTGACAAGGTACGTGGCAGTTCCTGTGATATGTTTCTGAAACAAAAAACGTGGCTCTATCAACTCCTAATAATCCAAATAGGCTTTACAGCTTGGCAGCCCAGCAGTTTTTTCACACAATAGTCAGCTCTGGAAAACATTAACAAACTTTCCTAACCTTTGTGTGACCTTAACTTCTTCAAGTGAATTTAATTTAAATACTCAGTTTAGTGACTTAGAGGCTGATCTTGCAAGTATAGTTATGTATTTTTGTTTTATATATTTGAGCATAGACATGTTGAACTGTCTGAGCTAACTTGTGACTATTGAGGTCTATGCATTTGTTTGTAAGTCAAGGTTCTTGGTTGATGCTGCTGAAATAGCAGGTTGGGTCACCTTGCAAATTCTAACTCAGGGAATTGGTAAAGTATATGTCTGCTCGTGTAAGGCCACCAGGTCAAGTTCTTTCTCCAGTAGTACTCACACACAGGCATTTCTGTCCATTCTGGACAAGAATTTAATGAGCTTGGAACTTTTCTATGCATTTTTTCCTCTACTTCAGAGCTGGTCTTTAGGTTATGCTGAAGGACGGAGGGACGGTGGTGTGAGGATCCTGAAAGTGAACTAGTTCTACTGATCAGTAAAGAATTTCAGTTTTTGGTCTTTTCTGATACCTCTTCTATATGCCTCTTCTATTCCTCATCCATCATGCAATTATATAAACTGTTGAAGCAGGTAGTTCTACTGCTCCTATTTGTACTGCTGATTTAACTTGTTACTCAACTCCTCCGTGCCTGACAGCTCTCCCCTGTAGAACGTGTAGCGTAAGACTGCTTAGATGAATAAACTGGCTTTAAAATTCAAGGTTGAGTGATTGTACTGTGGAAAGGCAACTCAGGTACAAACACTGCATACAAAGTCTTTAGTAGGAAGTAGAAGATTACTTGGACAAAATTATGCAAATGCAAAGTATGTGCTTTGCAAAATATTATTACAGAATTTGCCCTTAAGTTCTCTGCAAATCTGGGGTAAAACTCTAAGACCTAGAGTGCATTTCAGAAGACTGAGAATCATATGGTATTGAAGAATATTAAGTACTTGGAAAAATTGAGTGCAGCTTGGGATGCAGGTAGTTTTCTGTTTGGTTTTTTTTAGCTGAATTCAACTCTGGAATGATTTGGCACTTGGGAATTTTGAGGAAACTGCATTCAGTTTTTGGTCATGATATTATATTAGTCATTTTATAGATACCATATATTGCTCGAAGCCCCAAAATATAGAGGATAAAAGGATGACTGATGTCTGCATCATCATAAGTTTCACTAAGATTGGAAGAGACTTTTTAAAGATCATTACGTCCAAGCCCCCTGCTCAGACAGGGTCA
>VYZX01016150.1:81679-95894 GCA_013401335.1 Brachypteracias leptosomus | reverse complement strand
AGGCAGTATTTTGCGAGCTCTACTGGTTCCCTCTTCTGTAGAAAATAGTTTGCTCCATTTAACCAAAAAGAGGATATTTTGCTTTCCCACTGTTCTGACACGTCCCTATCATGCCTCAGTTTACCCATGTGTAACACAGAGAATAATTATATGCATCTCTTTTGTAAAAGCTTTGGGGTTTTAGCGATATAGTTGAAAAACAGCTGTTGTTCACACTCCATATTATATATCTGCAGTTTTTACCTTTCCCCTTTTCCCTTTTTTACAGCACGTAAAAAACAAACACGTTCTGCTGGTGACTTCATTCTATTCTATCTGGGCTTGACCTGGGATTCATATTTGTAAATGGACTTCATAAGCCTGATTTCTTCTGTTTTAGCAGCTTTTACAGACTGATTTGAAGAAGTTGGTGTAGTACTTCCTACACTGAAAATGACAACTATGCTTCAATTGGTTTGTGATTCCTGAGCTGGGAAAATAGCCACACTTTAACAACTTGTGTTGCAAGTACTTTAATGTGGACTCGTAGTTCATATCAGCTTTGGTGGGAATCTGTCAAATGTTACCATATGATAGAGGTTACTGTAAAAATTCCTGTAGCCCACAAAGAATGTTGTAAGTCTGAAGTAAAAGAAAACAAAATGCAAAACTCCAAAACAAACAGTTTCTGACTCCCTATTGCATGTCACTATCAATAGCATCATGGTTTCCATAGCTACAAATGTAGACTGTTTCAAAGGAAAGAAGCAGAGAAACTGAAAATGACAATGCATAAACAAAACAGGCACATAGAGTTTCAGATGGCACATGTGGGATGGAGAAAGGAAGTAATATGGTGGGGCAGAATTCTGTGGGGTTTTTGCATTTGACGGTAATGCCAGTGATCCGAGCACATCAAGCTCAGAACACTGAGCAGCAGTAAACCTCTCACTGTGATATCACTTGATGCATTTCTACACCTAGTGGAAGGAAGAGAAGATCAGAAAGGATGGAAAATACCAGCAGGAATCACCAAAGCAAATACACAGGGTAGGTTCCCCTCTCACTGATCTAGCCACCTGAAGACTCAGACATATTTTTAATCAGGTTTCCTGATTTAAACCACGGGTTTCAAGTGGTTCTGTAGAGTTGTGAAGACAATCAAATCCTTTATACTACTCTTAGTACAAATGATGCCAAAATATACATGCTACACCTAGCACTACCAATAACCATTCCAGGAGAGGACACAGCATCAAAGTGAATCACTGCACAGAGGGTAGATACAAAACATGATGGTGAGAGTGTACAGGGAAACATGCAGCCTCACCACATGAAAGGCACTCCACAGCATCTAGCAACTATGCTGTCCTTCAGTATTAAGTTCCTGCCTTCTAAATATTACTTATGTAATAGCTTACTTCACTATCAGACAACTACTCTGGAACTACAACAACATCCTCATAACATTCATACTGGAGAGGGAGGTAAATTCTGTTCTTCCTACAGTTGAAATTTCTGAGGTCCACAAATGTGAACCTTTCTCCATCAATTCTACAGTGATGAGCATTGGAATAAAAACCAAAACCAGCATACAACACTCATAACAGTACCACTCTTCTTGAAAGAAACTNAAAAAAAAAAAGAAAAAGAAAAAACCACCACCCACACCACAAGAAAAAAACAAACCACTTATATCTAGTACCTTAGAGTACCTTGGCATTTGCAATGTAGTAACAAACCTGGTAGTTTACACTGGGAGCAAGATGTCTCCATAGGTTTTGATGGCATATTCGGAAAGGCATAGTATCATATTAATTCTTCCCTTATCAAAGAGAGTGACAGAACTTAGAAAAATCGCACCTACCATGTCCTTCCTTAGTCTCACAGGTTCTAAGGAATACAGTTATCTGTGATATCATTTTCTTCCAACAATCCTTTTTGAGGAAGTATTTGATAAAAGTCACATGAGAAGACAATATTATCTGCACCCTACACTGGAAGTCATCTCTGGTATAAGCAGAGGAGACGAGAACGGTTATTAGACGATGGTGGTTACTGTTTCCTCTGATGTTGTCACTGCATGGCTATTGCTTCTTTACAACAACATTTCCTTAGTATCACATTCCAGAGGCGTAGTTTCTGCGATGAATATCAGAGCACGGTAAACTAAGATGAAACTTGAGATTACAAATTCAGCCCTTGCTATACATGAATACTGGCATACATGACCTTCAACAATTGTCACAAGAACAGAACACCTCATTATCTTCATTACAGCACTAAAAGCCCCAACTGTTAGTAATTCTTATCAGCTTTGGCAAAATTCTATTTTAACACTCAGGGCAGTGAGGAAGGTAGAGAATCAAAGTCTCAGTCACAAGAATATTACTATTCAGACAAGGCTAATCTTATTGCTACAAAATAAAGCTATCATCTCTCAAACGATGATAGTTCAGACAGCAATATAATAACCATTAAACTTACAAATTAGAACTCCTAATCCTTGCTGCATATGTTTGACTAAAAAAGTAAGCAAAGCACAGATTAGAAAGATAAACAAAGGTTTAGCAGGACTGGCAGTAGGTCTAAGATGGAAGTCCTCAAAGACAATTCATTCTTTTAAATTGTTTGTGCCATGCATAAGATTAAAAAAAAAAAAAAAAAAGGCAGGTAAGGCTCTGAACCTTAGAAAAGCTGCATATTATGGGCCTTATATTGTATCTCAAGTTTCCTCCTTAAGACCTAGCTTGCAACAGTAAAATCCAATAATTCTGTACGAGCAACTTGTGATGTTAAAATACTATGGATTCTCGTGTCTTATCTCTTTCAATTGCTGGCTGGAATGGACTCTGTTGGAGAGGAAGTGAAAGCAGGGGTTTTACATTTTTCATGTTTGCCTCAGGCTACCAGCAGAAAAAAAAATCAGGACTTTTTCTAAGGTATGTAAGTACCAATGATGTGTCACATGTCATCACTTTATAATTAGGCTGATAGGCAAAAAGAATAATGCAGCTGACATTCTATTAAAATAAAAATTAGTCCCCAAGGCATAAAAACACTGACACAAGCATCTTAAAAAACAGTGTAAAAATGATATACGGAACTATTTATCTGTGCTGCTGTCTTTTCCACCTCAGATTCAAATAAGTACTTCTAAGTTATGTATGCATTGAATATTTAATTATCTTATACAGATTTTAAATAAAATATTTCATATCTGAAAACAAAATGCAATTAAACCTTTCTTTGCCTATGAATACAAGCTGCTATAACAGGTTATCTACACACTATATTACTCTATATTACAATTTCATAATCCATCTTGCTTCAACCCTTCAAATAACTACTCACAAACCAAATACATTATAAAAAAAATAGAAAACCAGCCTTTTTGTCAAGAGTTTGCAATTTACTTCAAGTGCAATAATAAGTCTGTACTGATTCAAGCTTGAAATACTAACTTTGTAAAAAACAGAACTTAATTTTGTTAGAATTTTCTATAATACACTCCTGACAGGATCAGGATTAAGGAAACCCGGGGCAGTAACACCATGTAATTTCAAACATACTTAGTTAAGATTGTGTTTGAAAGTTAGACAGACTAGTAGAGTTACCAGATTACAAAATTGTGGTTTATAGCCAAAGTAATGGTCTTCACTCAGCATGGCCAAATCTTAGTTCTTTGTTAATCCAAGTAGTAAGAGATGTCCCATCTATTACTTGCAGGTACACATATCACAAAATGTGCGCTATTCCATGTGTTAATGTTGTATAAACTACTGGAAGAAAGCATTTCTGCATTTGTCAGTTTCAGCGACATTATTCAAACTATAAGACTTCACATTGTTTCCTTCTGAACCCAGTCAATAGCACATTTATACTTTTTTATAACAACTATTAATACTTTCCCAGTTTGCCGGAAAAAAAAAAAAAATAGTCCTTCATGAAGCTGGCAGATCTAGTTCTTTGTTCACTCTACACAGTGCTTTCGTTTCTAACACAATGACAGACAGAGAACTATTGTGTTTTCAAATGTATTACAAGGAATCCTGTGATTTAGTTGTTGTTATTAAAGAATTATATTCAAAGATAATATATTCTGAAGTGAAATTATTTCCACCTAGCTATCCTCCTCTTATGTTCTAGACACAGAATTTATAACACATTTGACTACAGCAATATCGTACTGCAGAAAAAGGTAGGTGACTTTTTTAAAAGTTACCTATGATTTTGTTGCCTATTCATTGAATACTGCCAAAGGAAGGATTAGTTAGTTTTCTCTAAAACCAGTGTGCACAATCTTAAATGACCTTTTGATTCACCATGCTACAAAAATAAGTTGACATGTAAATACGGCTGTAGAAGGTCAGTGTTCTTTGGAAGTTTAATAGTACACCACTTACACTTTAGCAACAAGGGAAAGACCACTGCTACACTGGAAGACACAAACTGATACTATCACTCTCCCACCAATTTACAGAGATCTGAAAAGGTGTTTGATGATTTGATTTGTTGAGCATACACCTGAGGTTTTGTGTCTTATCCCTGCACCCCATTTTCAGATTTCCCCTGCATCGCTAGGATCCTTGTAACTTGATTCAGCAGTTCCCTTTCACTTGGAGGGTGCTCAGGGGCAATGTTAAATTTCAGCATGACATCACACTAAGTATAACAGGTCACAAGCTCGACCAGTTCCTCAGATAAAGCCACCACGGGGGAACAGAAACCCCTGTTTTCCCTCTGTGCACTAAATAAGCCAAGAAAAGACTTCTTTCTCAGAGTGGGAGTACATGACAAATGTGGAAAGATTCTGTTTAGAAAGATCAAAGCCCCATAAAGAACAATATAAGCTTTGGCATAGTGCTTTTAATATATGCAGCATATTTTCACATATAAATTCATGTGTATAATCACATTTTGAAACACACTGGCAATGTTAATGGCAAGGTAACCCTGTATTTTTCTAGATGTGTATTCTCGCATAGATGGATAACTATGGTTAAGTTCATCAATTCATTCATTTATGTAAAAAGAGTCTAATTTTTCAAAATTACAAATATGACCAACGGAAATCAGCAACATACTTGAAAATGGAAACAGAAAAAAAACATTCAGTATATAAAATGCCAGTTACTGACGATACCTCAGTTCACCTCAAAGACTAAACCAAGTATGTATCAGATGCACTCTATTACAGTCAACTTCCAAAAGGAAAAGTCAACGTCTCTAACAAAGTAAAAATATTGATTGTTTTCACCTTATAAAAACAACCACAAACAAGTTAGAATGCACTGTGTTCTAGAAATAAAGAAGTAGTCGCATAATTATGTATTTCAGTTTGTGATAGCGATGTTATTTTTATCCATTATTATTAGAATTTATTTTGTTATTCTTTTTTGAGAAATGCAACTAAAGCTTTATAAAAAAGTAAACGCATAAATGCATCTCAAAATCCCCAAGCATTGACTGTGACTTAAATGAAAGTACAGTGGCTAAGTAAGCCCCACTACTGGAGTTCAACGTCTGGATTTTGTGTATTGATGCTATTAGAATAACTACATTAGAAATCCTTCTCAGAGAGAATCCCTGGAGCGTGCGTGTTTGTTTTTAAGTTGTGGCAATTGCAAATAAGTAATATCTTTAATCAGTTTTTCCCTTTGTATGAAATAAGTTAATGGTTTTGACTTCCCTGCACTCTGAAAATCTTTGCCCATAGACAGAAATACGAAATGTTGTATTATACAGTTAATATTTATCTTTAAAACATACAAATTCATTTTACAAATAGATTTTACAAGTGAACACTTGAACTCAAAACATGTTCCAGTCTCTAGCACATCACCAGCATCACATACCATATGTATCAATACAGCAAGTGAATGAAATAGATCAATTATTTCAGATTGAAAACCGTTTCTGAACGTGACGCAAAGGTGACACGTGTATTCTACCATTTAAAAATGAGACTGCTCCATCCAACACAAGGAACAGGAGCAGCATCTATTCATGAAATTTAAGAGAAACAGCAAAAATAATGGCCTCACTTGCAAAGCAAAAGAGTCCAGGACTTTACCATTTCCTGAAGTCACTTCCTCAGCTTTTGAAAAACACAAGGCTTACCTTTCTGTACACCAGCATGTTTGGGGATTCATCAGCCACCCCGTTGCTGCTTTGCCCATAATTATTTCCTTGTGCCATGGCCCACAAATTTGATGTGCTTTTGAACGTTGCACTGTAAAAGGTAAAAGCGGTTTCAGTAAGACATTGCCTCTGGTCTCCTTCCTTCTCTAATGATTAATGGACCTGACTTTCTACCAACGTGCTATCAAAATCAGTGTATGATCTTACTCCAACAGGTATTTACATTGGAGCAAAGCAGCTAATTCACCATTTGCTATGATTGTCCTCTTTTGCCTGTAAATAATGAATGTAATGTGTTAATTTAATTTAGACGTTAATGAATTGTCACTCCGAATAGCTCTCTGACATACCACTACCACCATATCCTGCAGACGCCTCCTCACAAGGCACTCCTTCCTCCCCTGCACAGGCTTCACCGAGGGATACCCTGCACTTTGCAGACCCCAGTTTCAGGAGGACTGCCGCAGGCTGCGTGTTCAGCAGTGCCCTCTCTTCAAGCTCGGGCCATAGCAACTTTCACAAGCCTCAAACGCACAAAAAGCAGAACAGACGCTTTAAACTTCTCTTTAATTCACCAGCACGTGTGTGCTTTTAAACATATGCCAAGGAAGGGAAGCAGGTGATGGGGAAAGGACGAAACAAGCCAGAAAACCTTACCGGCTGCTTTCACCTACTTTCATCGTACTTCACTGCGAAACACCGGCTCCGCCGTCAGCCCTGTCTCCTCCCCGCCACCCCCGCGGTCACACGGGAGCTGCACTAAGAGCTCAGATCATGCCGTAGCTCCGGCTTTGCACGCAGGTGTAAGAATGTGCTCCATCTACAGACCACACCGGCGGTTGCGGAGAGCTCGGAGGGCTGAGCTTCACTCCAAGCACTTACCTCCGAAGACCTCCCCTGCTCCCCAGACCTCTCGCGTACGGTCTGCACCGCACCGGCTCGCCCTGCCCTGCCCCGCCCCCGCAGTGCCCCTCCACGGGTGAGCGTCTCCCGGCAGCAAATGGCCGGGAGAACCGGCTCGCCCGGCGGCGGGCGCAGAGCCCGGGTTCAGCACCGCGGACAGCGGCGGCACCGCCCGGGGCGGCTGGCGGCGGCACCCCGGCCTCCTCCCCGCCGGAGGAGGCGCAGGGCAGGGGCGCGGAGCGGGGCTCCCCACCCGGCTCGTTTACCTCCTGGGCCAAGGTCACTGCGCGGTGGCCGCGGCTCCTCTCCTCCTCCTGCTGCTCCTGGCGCGCCCCGCGCGGTCGGTGTCAGCCGGCAGCGGGCGGAGGGACGCGGCGATCGCTCATCACACAGGCACGCACTGCGGGCGGAGGCGCTGCCGGTTCCGCCGCCGCCAAGGCTGCGGCTCTCCCCAGCTCTGCCGGAGCGGCGGCGGCTCAGCTCCCTCCCCGCAATGGAGCGGCCGTCACGTGGGGGACGGGCACGTCAAAGGTGCCGCTGTTACTGCTGTTCCGCCACACGGCAGCCCTCCTCCGCCTCGTCGTCCTCCTCGGCGATCTCGGCTCGCTCACCGAAAACAGCGGCCAAGAAACTGCAGCTGCCAGCAGCTCTGGCAGCAGACCCGTAAATGAGATTATGCAGCACTGGAGGGCTGGGCAGGAAGAGAATGTGGGCTAATGGGGTAAGGAAGGAAGGGGGGGAGTTGGTGGTGAAAGACACTGGTGGGCGAAGCGTGTCGGCTTCTCATTACTCCTCTACCGACAGCAACGGGGAACTTGTGCGTGCCTCTCCTTTCTGCTGGACACTTCATGTGTTTTTTTCAGCGAGAGCCAGGGAGAGCTTGTGCCGTGTTGGCACTGCAGACTTCGCTGCTCAGCGGAACGGAGAGAGCAGAGACCGAGTCTGTTCCAGCCGGATAGGAGGAGCCCTGAGGACGCCTCAGGTCACCCTCAGGGCTGTTTTGCTACGTCCCAGGCAAGTACCTAATTTGTGAAGGCCTAGCACTGACCACGATAAAAGAAAAAGATCAGGTCTGTAAATCTTACTTGCTCAGCACTCACGGACAAGATTGCTTTGATTTTCCGAAAGGGTTGAAATGCTCAGAAGTCAACATCCACAAGAACACAAGACACTTAAGTGGTTAAGCTTTAGGATATTCACATTTGAAAGTGTCTTTTCTGGAAAGAGTGACTCTTACTACAAGGATGATCTTGTGAAAGAAGTCATCTACTCTGCACTGCACCTTGTGGAGTGTGCATTCATAAAACACGCAATACAAGCACAGAAGTTTCCATACATACTGTATCTTCTCCACTTCTATTTTTTCTACCTTTCTCACATCTCAAAGAGACTCAGATCAACACTATCCTGCTAGAAGTTTGCTATCATCAGCTACTGCAACTACTTTTAACTACTCTTCCAAACTTTGCAGAGGCCTTCAGATTCTTTAACAGAGAATGTGATAAATTAGCTAAGGCAACAATAGGGAGTTGCATTGGCCACAACAATGTGAAGAAGAAAGGAGTGGGCAGATCTGGGCTTACTGGAGACCTAAGGAAAGGAAGACATAGGTTTGATAACAGTCCTAGAATGACCAACAGACTAAAGAAAGATTATAGGAATAAGAATGTTCTTCAGAGAGAGAACTAGTACAAAGTGAAATGACACAATATAGAATAGGAGTCAACAACTGGCAGCAAAGGGAAGAAGCTCTGTAGCAGACACACTGTATGTCTTGACTTTTACAGAGGAGAATAATTTAGTATGTCACAAGGAAAAGGCAATGTGGAAGCAAAAGGTGCAGACAAGAGAAATACAGAGTTTTGAGATGGAAGAGAGATCAACACAAGTGAAAGAATTCAACAGGACAAGAGGGAAGTGAAGAAGTATCAATGGTGAAAACAGTAGGCAGAGAAAGTTATGAAACTAAAGAAAAAAGTTAACTGAGAACAGACTTGTTTCCCATTAAAATCCAGATGATGTGCAATGGCATTTTGATGATGCTAAGTGATAAAATCTGAATCAAAATATTAATCTTTCCAACAGACCCTGTTATTCTGTCCAGTCCACTGTTGGAAATTGGCACCAGCAATAAGGATCTCAGCCTATAATTTCCCTAGCTTTTGCAGAGACATCCTACATGAGCAGCACTGCAGTGTTCAGATCTCACAGATCCAACTATGCAAGACTGACAGGTGCACTGAATATCAAGAGAAGTGCCTCCCAAGATCCCTTGTGGTTATATGGCATCAAAATAAACATGACATTTTATCACACTGGTGTTTAAATTTATTTTTTAGAGTAAAAATGGGAACTGCACAAAATACGCTTTAAATGCAATTTTACCCTAAAAGAGATATAGGAGAAAAATCATTCAAAATACTGATAATACATGTATTCCTTCCATTTGTTTTGCCAACCAACACTTAACATAGTAATTGTGTTAAAGGGCATAAGAATCAAACACCAGCAAGTTTCCAATGAAGTAATATATTTGGTTTTTTACTCTGCCTCAGCTTACTAGTTACTAGTTCAAGTGGAAAAAAAAAAATCAAAAAAAAAGAAACTTTCTTATACCACAATTGTTGGACTACATACATGAAGCTGTTTACAAGATGACTCCAATCTACCTATTTACTTGTATGTTACCAGCAAATGGATTTTGGCAGGGGTTACGTGTCTTTGACAAACTCCCTAACGAAGCTGACTAATTTAGGCAGCAATATTTCCAAGCTCTTATTTTTTGAGAATCTCTTGAAAGCTAAAGGCAGAGGTATCCCCAACTGAGTTAGATTTTGGCTATACTGCCTACAACCTTGCATCTGCTTTAACCATTTTTATTAGACAAAGTAAAATACAGTATACTATGGTAGTTAGGTGAGCTTTATATTTTTTCTTTTAAAATATCCAAATTTCATTATCATAAATGAAGTTCTAAATCAAGTAAGATTTAGAGAACAAAGACTTGGACCTACTGAAGTCAATAGTAACATCAGAAGGAACTGTATTTCCCACACAGTCTTTAATCTTGTCCTCAGAACCACAGGAACAACTCAAACATTCCAGTGATATGCCTCCTAACTACACACTTGCTACACTGAAGCACACCAAAAGTTGTTCCAATTCACCAGCATGCCCTCTATCAAAACAAAATAGAAGCTCAAAATCATGAAAGGGTTAATCAGAAGAGAAGAGCAGAAAAAACCAGAATTTCCTTTTTGTCAGCATTTTGTGGTGAAAAGACTCTACCTAGGCTGGACTACTTCCATAAGTGCAAGTAAAAAGCAAAGAATTTATTTTAAAAATATGTAACTGGATAATCTCATTCTAATGTGATTGGATGTGTTTGTTCAATAGACTATAAAAGGCTTTAATTCATAAATTACTTACACATCTTTCCCATGTTTAGAGTCATCACTTATCTCATACACGACCAGCATTAGCATCCCCAGAAAGCATGGTCTGTCAGAAGAGAAATGGCCTGTTCCAAAATGCAGGGCCAAACTACTCATTAATAAAACAAAGATGATGGGAAAGGCTGCCAAGGGGCAGCTTTATCTAACAAGGCAATAAAGTACACATGATTTAGCAAGGTGGTGACTACATTTTCTGTGTTTAGTTTGCATTGTCAACACAACTCAAGTACTCCAATAACATCATATGCACATGGTACACATAACAAACAGGCATTTAAAAGTCAAAATATGTCAGGATGTATATGACAGTCTACCTGTATGTGAAAGAGATCAGGAATTTTGTTCTCTGTCCTGCTGACCAATGCTGTAGCATTGTCAGTATGCTGCCTATATCCATCAATTTACCTCATCTTATGCCTATACTGAGTGTTCCTTGCAGTAAAAGCATACTGTGCAAACTCCTATCATGGAACAAGACCATGCTGTGCTAAGTCTTTAAAACATTACAGCATTATAAACAAACACATTCAAATTTACTAAAATAACATTCTAATTAACTAGGCTTTAAACACTGACATGAATACTACCTTAAAGTATAAACTCCAGACTTTTTTTCTGTTAGCCTGGCTAAGCACAGAGACAGTCTGTCTACTTTAATTGAACGGATGCATTTGTGACCTTACAGAACCACAAGCATTTCAGTGCCAGGCTCTGAACTGGTAGCTAGTGATTCCAGGACCAATCCTTGGCCTTTCTGATGAAATCTGAACACCTGCTCATTCAGGAGTGAATTGCAATCAATCCATTTAATGTAGGTCTTCAAATGTCATTCAGATGATTACAAGTTACAGTATATATTTGCTAGAACTGAACCTAGGACTGACTTACAAACTTCACTGCTTCCCTCATGGCACTATTTTTAAGCCCAAGGCATTTAGTTTGTCATCTACCTGCCAACTCTATTGGAGCCTTAATTTCCTTGGTCAATTTATGATGCTGAAAGATCACAGCTATTTGTAGTCTGCTGGTTAGGGCAAGAGTTAAAACACAACAAAAAGAGGACTTTTAAAACAGAAAAGAAGAAGGTAGCTAAAAAGCAATCTAGCTTTAAGAAGAAAAAACTCTGAACCAATAGACCACCACCAAAAAGTAGCTTGTCATGGACAGACATAATTTCACAGGAATGGAAAATCATTAGAAACAAGGAAAGCTCACATTTCCATAATCTTTTTTAAGTATGAGATATATATATATGCACACACAAACCACATAGATCACACAGTGCAAACTGCATATATTCAAAACTTTACTGCAACTTATTTCATACCCTAATGAAAATGTCGACTATTACTGGCATAAAAAAATCCACAGCTATACAGAATTTGATGCCAATATGGTGCTCCACCACAGCTATCCATGGAAATTCAACAGCTTCTATAGAGAAAGCAGAGCAATCTCAAGTGCTTGTACTGCAGTCTGGACAGTTAAGCCAGCTGCAGCTATACCCAAAAGAGGGCAGTCTTTCTCAGTGAAAGAGAGAGACCTCGAGATACCTCGGCTATCTGATACACAAGTACTATGGATCGACATTCATTTTCTTTCCACAGAAAGAACTGTCACAACCAGCTATACACCCTCGTTTCCTCAAAAAGTGAGAGCATCTACAGAAATGAGATGTATTACACTGTGTTGCTTGAAAAGTGCCTGGAAGACTCAAGATTAATTACTCCTGATCTTACATCTAAGTTAGCAACTAGAGAAATCAAGCAAGCATTTAGAAATATAACTAATCTCCAGGAAAAAAAAAAAAAAAAAGATATTTTGAGTCACATTTGGATCTTATCACACCAACATCTTTACCTCAAGCAAGGTTCTGAATCCTGGCCTCCCAACTCCTGGAACAGCTCTCGGAGAGTCTTTTCCATTTTGTGCAAAAACATTACTAACAGAATGAACCTAGAGTTTGGGGAATGGTCTCTGCTTCAGATAAAATATTTAAAATAAGAGTGTACTGCTCTCAGGAACTCTTATTATTTGGTATTTATGACACTTTCCTGAAAAGAAAAGATGAGGGATTTTTAGGTTAATATCCACATCTTCACATGTTGTGTACCTCACATAGCAATGTCCAACTGCTGAGCAACTTCATATGAAGTAGGGAAAGAAAATACAGTGACTGTGGTTTTGTAAATTTATCTACGATTATTTTAGGCCAAGCTATTAGCTTAATTCAATCTGATAGTAGTTTTAGGCAAAAAAGACCCCAAACCAACCAATCAACAACAAAAAAACCACACAAACAAAAATATCCTCCCCCCAACCCCCAACCAACTAACCCACCCACAAAACCACACCATAATATTTGTTTTGCTGGGGATTTTTAATGGCTAAAACAACAATAAAACTCCAACAAACCAAGTAACTGGCCCCTCCCCTTAATTCCTCAAGAAAATCTCTCAGTCATGATTCATAGGACTGCATTTGTTCAGATCAAAATAGAATAAGCCACTTATTAAGGATTAATTAGGAATGCCACTGATTTAGAATCCTTTGGCATGAAAGGACTAGAGAAAGGAGGACTCAGAAGCCCTATAAAAGGGAGAGGGAAAAGTGCACCATGTATAAGAATGCCATGGTTACAGACCAGAACAGATTAATTGCTGAAAGACATCATAACAGAATTAACAGAAGACAACGAGAACTAGCTGGAGGAACAATTTGTGTGGCAAAGAATTGAGCTGATAAATAAAAATAATGCAGCAAAAGAAAAGCAACAAAGTAAACAACAAAGAAAATAAAGAAGAGTCTCAGAAGAGATGGTAGAAAGCAGAGACAGAGATACAGGTCTTGCTGACGGTTAACAGGTGGCAGTTCTTGCAAGCTGTTGAATTAGTTTTTGGGGAAGTGGTAGATGTGTTTTCGAGAAGTTCATAAGGAGAGATTAGGGTAAAAATGAGAAATTTCGAGAAGTAAAAACTGTCCCTTAGAGTAACTGATCTCCTGCTGTTTACGTGAAGACAGAATTTCTAGAACCTTCTGAAAGAACCAACAAGAAAAGGTGATATACTGGACCTTGTTCTCACCAACAGGGAAGGGCTGGTGACCAACGTGAGGCTCAGAAATAACCTTGGCTGCAGGGACCACAAAGTGCTAGAATTCAAGTTCCTCAAGGCAACTAGGAGGATGTATTCAAAGCTTAAGACCCTGGATTTTAGGCATGCAGACTTTGACCACTTCAGGGATCTGCTGGCCAAAGTACCATGGGACAAAGCCCTAGAGGGAAAGGGGGCCCAGAACAGCTGGTCAGTATTCAAGGATCACCTTCTCCGTGTCCAGAAGCAAAGCATACTGACAAAGAGGAAGGCAGGAAAGGGTGCTCAGAGACCTGCCTGGATAAGCAAAGAGCTCCTGGACACACTGTCACACAAAAAGAAACTTTACGAGGAGTAGAAGAAAGGACAGCTGGAATGGGGGGCATATAAGGAAGCTGCCTGAGTAGCAAGAGACCTGGTTAGAAAAGCTAAAGCTCAGTTAGAATTAAATCTAGCCAGGGAGATCAAGAGGAATAGCAAAAATTTCTACAGGTATTTTAATGGTAAGAAGATGACTAAGGAAGGTGTGGGTCCCCTCAGAAAGGAAATGGAAGAGATAGTGACAAGCGATATGGAGAAGGCCGAGGTTCTTAATGACTTTTTTACTTTAGTCTTCACTGACAAGGGCTCCAGCCACACTCC